>OMKX01058423.1:0-14843 GCA_900302425.1 Brosme brosme
AAACGATACTAATTTGGTCTGTTGCAAGTTTGGCCAAATATAACTTCATTTTGTTTCCGTTTAAATTGGATTGCTTTTGCAGAGGATGCCAAGAGAATGTCAATCAAAGAGGAGCAGGTGGACCCAGAGTATGAGAACTGTGACCGGGGACGTGAGGAGGCGAGGCAAGGCCCCAGCCACTGCAGTATCTCCAATGCCAAAAAGGAAGGTGAGTGGTGCTAATGCAAAGTAATCTTTGATGTCAACACGGAGGACAACATTCAGCCGTATATTTAAATCTGCCAATGAGCATCACATGGTTCTTCCTTCCAAAGAACTAGGTTTGGTATCTTGGTATCCACCGTTATGGAGATGATTTCAAGTGTTCATATTTGTCCATCAGTTCTGCTGATAGCTATTTGCTGTCTGTTCCGAAAAGTTAAATGTTGTCTTTTGGGATACAATACTTTTTCCCTGCACCTTTTTGTAGCCTAGGAAGGAACCTGTCCATGCTTAACGGTCATGCAACGTTTTGACATCTTCAGTAACGCCTCTGTGACGCCTTCCTTCCAGAACCTGACCGTAAAGAGATTGCGGCAGGTCACATGACATGTAACCCGTGGACTCCACAGTCGTTTGTGGAGCAGATACCGGATATCAACTGTGATAGCAGCACCATACCTCAACCCCCGGTTGAGGGCAAGACGTTTTAAGGACACCAATGTAATGGAGAAAAGGTCATCGGGGGGTCATACCTGTGATGATTCGTCATGTCTGCATGTGTCACACAAGGGGGGGCGGCCAACTGTGCCTGGACTTCCACGTCTTTCAGACAAACAGTTTGTATTCTTGGTGTTTTTTAGTATTATAATTTATTCCATTTCGTACCGCATGTGTGTTTTTTCGGTGACTTATTTTTATATCTTGGGGGAAAAAACTGGGATTTTATTATTTGTATCATGTATAATTGTGTAACTGTGCTCCGGAATTTCGGATTTGTGATTGCGGAGCCATTAAATACCTTCTAATGTTCAACCTCAACTTTTATGTGATTTATTAACATTTCTGCCTGAAGTAAAAAAGCAAAACAATTCCTTGTTATGAGTGCATTCACGAGCAACAGTCTAATGTCCTGCCTCAATTGTTTTGCAATATTTATATCTGTGAAAAAGTTGTTCTTACATTTAATTATCACATTGTTTGGTCTGAGATAAAGAATGATCTTTTTGGAAATGTATGCGTGTACCAAAGACATAAAAGTAAGTAGGCTTGAACTTCTCTCCATATTTTCCCCATGAAGCACCCCAGTCTGATGTGTGGTCCTGGAAAAAAAGAGGTTGTCACTGGCATATTATTTATCACATTTTATATTGTAAATTAAGTAGATGAGAAGAACCTTAGAAATGGTCCCCTGGTGAACATTGGATGAGGCTCTGTTACAAAAAGGCCCTGCAACTGCAAAATGTTAAAAACTGGATTTGTTCAGCATCGCTATGTTGAATGGAAGACCAAGCTCATGTGCAAAGCATTACTAGATAAGACTCTGCTTCCATTTTCCTTCTGACAGCAAGTAATTGGCTAAATAACGTAATGCAAGGACCGTGAGCCTAACCCTTATAATCCAATACATGCCTTTTGAAAACTAAATTATACAAAGAAAATGGAAAACTGAAATATAACAAATATAAAACTAAAACTGCTTGGGAGAGACCAAGTTAGTTGTACATTTTCTCGAGATATTTAAGGTGTAGGATGCATTTACACATTTGTCTATGTTTGATATTTCACACTGCTTCATTATCAATCATAATTCACAACTGATTGCTCACTTTCCCGGGTGCCCAGTAGTCACTTAACTCTTTTTGATTCCCTCAATTTGTTCCTTCCAGCCTTCTTTTCTATGTCAATGTCTCGAATTGAATGTACAATGTAATAATATATGTACATATTTTTTTTATTAATTTATGAATTTATTCTTTCAATATGGTTGTATCCACTGCTATGTGCATATTGTTTCCACTAAAGCCAACAGGGTGGACTGTGAACCAGAACAGGGTCCCTGAACAGGGTCCCTTAACCATTCAGTTTCTGAGCCAGATTGAGCTAGCTTTTATACCCTGGACATACACCTAATTTAAAAAACGTATTAAATTAACAAATATGATGTGGAGCTACTTTCTTTATAGATATAAATAGATATAGCTAGATATAGATATGGAGATGTATATAGATATTTATATATGCATTATTCGCTTTGTTGATGTTTTGATAACGCTACATAGTAAAGTCTGATAACCAATGGAAAACGGCCTGGTGCCTTTTAAAGGCAGTTTAAAAGTCTCCACAGGACATACCAATGTTTAAATATAAAGGGGGATATGTGTGTGTCAATATTTGCAACAGGTTTTGTTTATCTCTCGGCATTGTAAATACACATATTCACCAACCAAAACTGCTTTACATTACATTTCGTAAATTGCATTTTTTTAATGAATTGTTAAATTGCAATAGAGAGTAATTTTACTTGGCACCCCTAAATCGCCGACTTGGATCGGTCTGATGTCAAAGTTGACGTGCTACCCTGTCACGTCTTTGTTGGTTTGCTGTACCTTTTCCAATGTAATCAATAGTGCGGAATTAATGAAAATTGTACAATTGTTTACAAAGACTGCTACAATTCAACATTAGCTCCAACAGGTATGTTTATATTTTTGCATAATGGTATTTAATGTTGAATAATGATGAAAACCGTACGGATAGCAATAGCGTAGCCGCTCACTCAATAAGCTAATATAGCCGACTAGCTGCTGGCTACATTGGCTAGTAGCCGGTAGGTGCACAGCTCACAATCAATTGGATGTTACACACAAAGATTGCTTTTTTACTTCTTTGTTATTCTTTAACCAGATCATTCGTTAAGAATCCTTGCGCTGGTTTATCTGAGGTGAATACACGTTTAAACGATAGCCAATCCAAAATCGCTGTTTGGTGTTAGCTTTATAGCCTAGCATTGATGAAAGAATGGATGGACAATACATTTTAGGTACCCACTTTAAAATAACCACCAAACGTGTTTTTTAATCACCATCCTTTATCGGTTTTTTCTTTGTACACCTTGATTTAATTGTTTTGGCACATGCATTCTGTTTCATGCACTGGCGAATTGTTTATATGCAAAAGCATCTGTACAACATCAAACTATGTGTCCTCAACATGAATATTGATTTATTTAACAAAGTCAAACCAACCTAAAGATGGAGGAAAAGCTGTATGGATCACTGCCTGTCCCCTCGGAATATCTTCAACAGTGGTGAGTCCCCTTCCCAGCGCAACGTGGCCCCACAGGACAGTTATTTGTAGAAATCCTTTTGAGGCCCAGTGTTATTAAAATGAAATGGAAAGCATGTGCACCTCATCCCTTTTTTCATTTATCCCAGTGGTAAATTGCATTCTGGTTTGTGATATTAATAGGTGTGCCTTGTGTTTTCTTGTGTGTTTGTCATGTGCCTGATGCAGCAGAACCGTGAAAGAGCTTTAGTTTGAATCGCTTGGAGTTTGAACAATTGTAGTGTTAACCAATATTTCAATCTCTTTTAAGATGTTGAAGAAGTCAGAGTATAGATGAGTAGTTTATATATAGATAGTCTTATGAATGGATTTTGTGTGAAACATTAACCCATACGAATGCATAAGATGGTCTGTCCTGTTTGTCATTATTTTCTGAATTGCCAAGTTATGTATAAACACACTGTATATAAACAATATTGCCCCGATATAAATAAATGCATAAAATAAAGTTGATGTACAAATTCTTTGATACCTTGTGCACCTGTCCTGGAGCCGTCTCTTTTCTCTGGTTTGAAACTAGTTACGCAGAGCCTCACTCGCTGCTGTACCTTCTAACAACTTACTCATGCCTGTGTGTTGTATACCTTATGCTCTACAGGATTCAGTCGACCCAGCAGTTTCAGGCGCTCCAGGCCCAGTACTCCGGGTTCAGTCCTCACCACCACCCTCACTACCCAGAGGTGCCGGCGGCAGAGCAGGCTACGGCACACATGGCTGCTCATCCAGAACCCATGATGGGTCAACAGGAGCCAGCCAACCTAACAAAACGTACGGACAATATGATCCTACACAGGGTTAATTTATGTTTCTGTGTTCAAAATAAGAATGCACAGATGCTGGTATTGGGACACATCGGCCCAGTACCAGCGTATAGTGTTAATTTATCAAAACGAAACAGTGGTATCCCCCAATTCAGATGGTAAACCGTACATATTAGGCATGTCCGACATCAAGGAGATAATTCTTCCATTGTTTATTTGTTGTTGAAGATATGTTGCATTAGTACAGAAGGAAAGTAAGTTCTTTCAATACATGTATTCTAATGATCCTGGTTTAATTTGCCTCACCACTTTCAAACAGGTAAACTAATCCTGTTCATCCTAAAACTCTTGCCTATAAAATAGAAGTGTATTTTGCCCTTTCAAGAATGACCAAAAGGTTTTAGCGATCCTGCTTTTAAATTACATTGGAATTTGTTGGTTAACGTGACAAACAAGCAGTGTCTTATGCTTGACACACACAACACGATTTCAAGCTCTAAGCAGAAAGTCTGCATCCGTATCTTGTCGCGTGACGCCATGTCGTAGTCTGTGTCTGATGCTTGCGACTACGACAGGAATTGTGATCAGTAAATGGGACATGGCCTGCAAAGTCAAGATTTGCAAAAGCTGTGTAGTGCATTCAAATAACTCACTGGTCTTGCTTCGTAGCTCCAGCCAAAAAGAGGGGACGACCAGCACAACCCAAGGAGCCCAAGGAGCCAAAACCCCCCAAAATCCCAAAGGCACCCAAGCCTCCTAAGCCCCCCAAGGCGCCCAAGGCACCCAAGGCACCAAAGGCCCCAAAGGCCCCAAAGGACCCCAACGCCCCTAAGGCAAAGCCGGGCCCCAAGTCCAAGAAGGCCAAGGAGGGTGAGGCGGATGGCAAGCAGGAGAAAATAGACGAAACTTTCAAGAAGGTCAAGAGGAAAGTGGACCGTTTCAAGGGAATGAGCGAGGAAGAGGTCATGACAAAAACCCTGCCGGACCTGCTCGAGTACAACCTGGACTACGTTATTGTGAGCACGGCTATCCATCCAGTCGCATGGCTGACTTAATATTTAGCTGTTCATTTTGCCCTTAACCAGTGAGGCTTGTGTTCTCTTTCAGATTGGTATAAATCCGGGTTTAATGGCTGCCTTTATTGGACGCTGGTTCCCAGGTCCCGGCAACCACTTTTGTAAGTTCTCAGGTGTTTCTCTATTTTTGGGAAAACCTACTTTAATGTATATGTGTGTAAGAAGTAAAGTAGCATTTCATTATTCTGTTAGGTGAACAATTGTATTTGATTTGGCCTACATACTGCTCAATTAAGGTGCAGACCAACAATTTGACATTTTTATGATGTGCCCACCTGTAAATTCCGAAATGCGTGGAGTGAGTAACCATGAGGTGTGTGAACCCTTGCAGGGAAGTGCCTGTTCCTGTCTGGATTCACAGATGAGCTGCTCAACCACATGTCCGACACAGTTCTGCCCACTAAGTACAAGATCGGCTTCACCAACATGGTGGCCAGAGCCACACCTGGGAGCAAAGATCTCTCCAGGTACAAACGGGATCGATGTCATGCCGAAACATGAATACAAACAATGAGGATAGATCCTTACTATTTCTGAACACCGATATAATCCAGTCCATGTGACCTCAATTGTAAAATAATCATACATGTAAAGGCCCTGTTGTGAGGTCACTGTTTTTGTTGTAATAGTGATGATAATGTCAGTACAGGTCAGTTTTGTGATGAACAGGGATTTAACACCCATTATCTATTTTTGTTTGCGGGAAAACAGCAAGGAGTTACGTGAAGGAGGCAAAATTCTCACAGAGAAGTTAATAAAGTACAAGCCTCTCATTGCAGTTTTTAATGGAAAATGTAAGTAAACGTCTGCTCTCTATATAGTAGTCTCAAAGATACATTCCCAATGGCCGTATTGTGCATGTATTGTATGTATCACCTAAAGAACGACAATTGCATCTTTCCCACAGGCATATATGAAATGTTCTGCAGAGAGATGTTTGGCAAAAAACCAAAGACACTTACGTTTGGTTTGCAGCCTCACAAGATTCCTGACTGTGATGTGGTGAGCACTATATGATGGGATATTGGGGACCATATTGTAATTATTTCAAAAATATTCAAAAGTCAAAATATTTGGTGCTAAATTGAAATAACTAATTACTTACTATTACTATTATTACTATTACTACTAATAACTTATTATTTACTTTTAAATTTAGTGCTCGCAATAGGCTTTGCTGACAAAATTTGGGCAAACTACAGAGACCTCCCCATCCCAGCCTTCGTAAACCTGAGCTGGGGGAGATGGATAAAATTGTACAACCACTGTACATGCTATTTACCTAGTGGCCATCTTGTTTCTAAATGCCAGCTGGGTGGAGTAACTGAATGTTTCCCCCAACCAATTAGTTTTTAGAACAAAGACAGAACCAAGATGGCTGTTAGGCAAATAAGAGCCATTACACAGCCTAACATGCTTGTGTACTGAAGGCCAACATGACTTCCTGTCTCTCCTGCCTAGGCCCTGTATCTGATGCCTTCGTCCAGCGCTCGCTGTGCCCAATTTCCCCGTGCCCAGGACAAAGTCCACTTCTACATTAAGCTGAGGGAGCTGAGGGACGAGCTAAAGGGAATCCAGAAATCGAAAGAAATCGAGGAGGTCAAATATAGCTTTGATCTGGGATTGGCAAAGGGTAAGTAAAAGAAAAAGCTTTCTCCTCTTTGTTCCTGCATGTCCGTTCACTGCCTTTTTTCAGTGGGGCAGCTGGGTAACACCCTAGGGGGTAGATGGGTCATGGGATAGCCACACACAAATGTATTAATCCAACCTGATGTGTGTAGTTCCCATGTTAAAATGTACGGAAAATATCTCAACTATTTTTGGCTTCGTCCAGCGTAGATGTGCACTGCAGATCCATTTACAGAGCCATGCCTTCATTTCACTTGTTCTGCGTCACCAGAGGATGCCAAGAGAATGGCGATAAAGGAGGAGGCGTACGACCCCGGCTACGAGGACGCCTACGGGGGAGCGTACGTAGAAGGGGGACCTGAAGGAGGCCAGGCCCCGGGCGAACCCAAGACCAACGGTCACTGTAACTTCTCAGCGGCTGAGAACACAGGTGACATTGAACGATGCAGTATGCCACTGTAGCCCTGTGAACGTTAGACCCGACGGCAGTATTTTATTTTGATTTATTTTAATTTTATTTTAAACTAGAACACTTTCACCTCAATCCTAAATTTGGGGGTATCCAGGGGTACCACGCACAATTCTGGGCCCTGTACTCCAGCACTCTGAGGGCCCCACCCATTTTCATTCAAAAGTCACGCATTTGAACAAATACACAACCCAGCATATCACTCGTACTTTTAGGTTAATAACTAGTTAGCCGCTTGTTGCCAATAATGTGAAGTAGAGCAAAATATAGAGGTAGGTTTAGGAGGGGTCTCTAAATCCAATCCAATGCAGACAAATGCAAAAAGTACAATACAATTTCTATTGAAAGGTCAGGGCGATAGAATAGAATGACACCAAGCCAAACTATTTCAATCGCACCATACGGCCACAAGACAGCGACAAATACATATTTTCTTATTCAAGGCAATTAACCTATATCCTTGGTGAAACCCTCTCTTATCTACAATAAATGATTGTAAATACCGTTTTAGTATTCGAAAGTGCACTAAGCCAGTACACTGGATTATGTTTTATTGGTGGTTCTTTGTGATCAAACAACAAAAAAAAAACCAGTCATATTTTGTGGTTGTAACTAAAAAGTTGGTTGATCGAGTTAAGGGCACAGAGTGAGTGGAGTCTAAGCTTTCATATGATGTATCGTTTGTGTAGATAACATGAGGTGAAAAAGAGGTGTCTGACGCAGGTGTGTCACCATCCCATTTCCAGAAGCTGTAGAGAAGGCGACCACGTCCCAAGCGGCGGGCGGGGCAGAAGGCCAGCTCCCAGACGGACAGTGGATGACCCAGTCGTTTGCCGATCAGATCCCTGACATCGGGGGCGCGGCGGCAGCGGCAGCGACAGCAGCAGCAGCAGCGACAGCAGCGGCGGCCACCGCCCCGACAGAGACCACAGCTTAGGGACGAGGGCCCACCTTCTGTGTGCACACAGCAAACACACACACACAGGATGGTCCTTGGCCGCCCACATCTGATGCAAAGCTGTGCCTCAGCCTGAAGACCTCATCCTCTCGTTTTTCTCCTTTTTCTATTAGTGACTTAGCAGAATACACACGCATTAATGACACATTTTTAGAGTTTTTGCAGAATACCGTCTGCAGTTGTGTCCTGTGTACACATTTTGTTCATGGCAGTCTTTCTTTTTTGAAGTGTGAAATCAGGGACTATGAAAATGATGCTTGAAGGTCACAAGTTGAAACGGTTTTATTTTATTGTACTGTACATTACTGCACTGTGATGCAGTAGGTGTGGCTGATCATGTCTACTGTATAGGCAGTAGAAATGCCTTCTTATTACTTAGAACTTTTTACAATTGAATGACTGGAAATAGCCCAGCGGGAATTTGTATGAGCCTGCTGGAGTTGTGTGGTGAGGCCTACGAAGACCAACTACTACTACTTTGCTGCCATTTAGAGGTTAAAGGTAATATCAATGAACCAGGGTACACTGTAAAATAATCGTTGTATATATTTTATACATTAAAGTAACAGCAAAGCATAAACTGGTGTAGGCAGACCTGTGTTAGCTGCCTCACCTTTAGATGGCAGCAAACGCAAAGGAGTAGTAGAGCTAGAATTGGTTTATCATTGAGTATATTCAGAATGGGAAACCCCAAGCCATGTCACACGACAGACATGGTTGTGAATTCACTAGAAGAATTTCTATAGCCCGTTATCAACTCAATTTGGTGCTATTTTAATGTTTTTTTAAATCTGTTTAGAAATTGTCATTCACAAAGTATATCAAAATGTGCATTAAAATATCTGAATGATGTTTTTCTACATTTTGATGTATGCCTTGATATTTGTATTTACACTAATGCATTTCGAATGGTTTCATTGTGAAATGGGATTCTTGCTTCTGTAAATAATGCCTTTACAAGTAAAACAAGATATTGTATGAAATATATTGTTAATAATTTGCCCCAAATACACAGGGATGTGGATAGGTGTACTTACACTTGAGCAACCAACATTGGGCATCTTTATGGCAGAAAAAATCTATAAAAGTTGAAACTCAATAGATAAATATGGGATCATACATCTACATTTCCCAATCATAAATTATATGTAACTAATGGATCTCCTGGAAAATGTGGCTGAGGTTGTGTCCACATTTATTACATTATCCACAACACGTGGTTAGCACAGTTAAAGTGAAAGTACGGGTTAAAATGTACAGATGATCCCATGGGCCCTATTTAAGTTAGCTGAACGGCTGAACTCCGCAAATGGAGTTAAATAGGAGAGTCAAGTTACTTTCTTTACTTTTAGGTGCTCGGACCAGTAGGGGAAAGGTGTTTAGGCAGGGACGGATTATGAACTTTTGGGCCCCTGAGCCCAGATGCATGAAGGGCCCCCACCCCTTATTACCTCCCCCAGAAAAAAATGAACCTGGTAGATATGATTTCCTGTATTCTGGTGCAGTCTAGGGATGTCCAACCGGAGATGGGAAATACCTTAATTTGTTCAGATTCATAGCCTACGTCCTTAAGTCTTTACACTGCATATATACAGTATAGGCCTACTTTATAGGCCTATATTTTGGATTGAAAGTCCATAATTGATTGCATACATTCAGGGCCCCACACAGACATCGTAGTATAAGCAGAGAATCATGATTTAGAGGCCCTTTTTAGACATATTAATATCACATCACATATCCTGTGATATTTATCTGAGGGGCCCCGTTCAGACATCCTAACCCATTGTGTATGATTGAGGGGCCCTATTAAGACATATCACATACTGCATTTGATTAGGGGCCCCATTGAGACATAACCCAACCTGTGTTAGAGAAAAATCAAGGGGGCGGGGGGCTACCGCCATTACACCAACCTTTGCTATTTGACTTGCGGGCATTATTCAGATATTGAAGTAGTGACTTAATGCAAATGCTTGGGCTTCAGGGCCTTCTGACCCCTTGGGCCCCCGGCCCGGTAGGCCCGTGCAGTAATCCAGCCTTGCCTACACATCTGTTCATCAATGGATGTTTCCAAGATTCTCACTTTTGCCTGCATTCCACAGGGTATAAGAGGAAGAAATGTGACGTTACCCCTACTGCCCCTTACTCTACTGCATTTGTGTTTTAAACCAGTTTGAAGTTGCTATTGCTCATACTATCATACATGATATTGCATACATCTTTCCTCAGGAAATGTCAAAGTGATATGTGCTGCTGATTAGCCATCTGTAATATTAGTTCACTCTCTAATGTGACTATTTGGAAGTGAAATGCCATTCAAAACAGCCATTTTCTTTCCTACTCCTACATCTCTTGATATGGTCCAGAGATCACATATTTTATTGTATAGAAACACAGGAGGCTTACGGGTGACTTATTTTTGCTGAACAATTAAACAAAAAGTGACAAAGCTTTTCTATAACAATGTGTAACGTTGTTTTATTCATAGCCTACATATATGCCAATGATGAGACATTCTGGTGTTACATTTACAGTAGGCTACAAGGAAGTAGTATTATATCAAAATATCAAATACGTTACATATATTTATATAAACATGTAGTAGCCTATATCAGAAGTTGGAACTATAAACTGGAATGGGTGATTGTGTTTTATTCTGTGAGCTTAATGCAGCATAAGTAGGCCTACCTTCATTTAAAGTATATAAAACATACTTCGTAATAACATTTGTTATTTTCGTCCAAGTGCAATTGCCTCAAATTAGTTATAGTTTTGTCTGCCATAGATTTCATCCTTTGTCTTAAAATAAACCTGCATTTTTGCGACGTCTGCTGGAGAAAATACCAACTGCGATCCTGAAGCTTCAGTGGGATCATGTTTACGGAGTATAAAGTCGCGAAATTGGCTGGTGTTTTCAAGCTGTAGCTCTTTTCAGAACAATGCAGATTAGAATAGTTAGAATAGTTAGAATAGTTAGAATAGTTCCCCTGCTTTGAAACGGTTGTTTATTGTTTTGGGTAGGCCTACATCTTACTTCGTGGATGCATCCACTCCTTTGTCACTATAATTGTGAATTAAATTACAAAATACATTAGTATTATTCATGAAACAAATTAAACAAACATGACGTTTAGCGTTAAATTAGAAGAAAAATACATTATACAAGTGGGAAATACCTCGTTGGCCGCTTATCATGAAAATGGTATCAGAAAGTCCTGTAATGTCTTATTTAACTGTCTGCTTGTGCTTGTAGCTTCAGACTTTGTTTAATAACTTAAAAAACAATATTGTAGAGCACGTTGTGTTGCACACAGTGCGTGGCTGCGGTGATATTCTCCTAGGATCATCTCCAAATCCAAAGCCACAGGTAAGGAAAGTATAGTCTGACAGGCAACATTGAGTGTTTCAGGTTCCTCGATGATGTATGCTGAAGAATAATTTGTTTTACTGCGACTAAGAGTGGTTTTCCGAGATACAGGTGCTGCCCAAGGAGAGGGAACGATTGCTCCTGTTCGATAGCATGTACCAGCTTTTGTCCGTATCTCTTCTTGATGGACTGTCTTTGGATGACCTCTGGGTTTATGTCCACAGGCAGAAGATTGGCCATTTCCTCAATAGCCTAGTCGAACCCTCCCGTTGCAAATGATGTCTCAAAATATAAACTAATCTTTGTTCGAGTAGTATCCAGTGTCAGTTAAAGTTTCCAAATGTTGATGTCTGAAGTCTAGCCTACTATGTAGTCCTCCAAATGTCTGGGAGCCTTCTGGACTCTGCTTAGACGGGGACTTTCGTTTGGCTCTCTCTCTAGAACTCAAAGTCTCTTGAAGTAGCCATGGCGCTCCGGCTCGAAGGACAACTTGTAACAGATGTGCTAGTAATAACGATCTGGTCATGATGAAGCGGGCCTAATTTCCGGTCAGAGAAATGCAGCTGATTCGTTTGCTGTATTTATTGACAATGAAATGAAAATCTTCAGTATGGGATCACAGGTAAGGTGTGGTTATGAAGGTAGGTGTGCGCAGGCACAGGTGTGTGCAGTTGTGAACAGTTGGTGTGAACAATTGGGTGTGGTTCCTGAAAGATCAGAAACATTACAAATTAGTCACAGGTAGATAGGCATTACATTACGTCAAAACATTACATTGTAGCGTCGTCAGAGGAAGGACCACACGGGAGATCAGGTTTCAAGTATTTTACAGTTCTCGTGCCCTATACACCGCACGACTACGAGTAAACGCCTTTATTTTCACACACCGAACAAACACACAGCACACAACCTAACCCACCACCATAAGCTGTGTAAATCTTCGCCCACTCCACTGCCACCAAGGTGCAGCCCCCCCACACTAATTACCGGACCACACATAACGACACTGCTGCAAGGACCCAGGAGGGCGCTACAGGTCCAACACGCGATAGTCCGGAGCTCCCGCCCAAACATGAGGGCAGCAGGCGTGCAGTGGCTGGACTCCTGCACTGCAGACCGGTAGGGCCACACGACCAGAGAAAGGTGGTGGTCTCAGTCTCTTTGGCAGCACGTCACTCTGGGGATGGAGCGGCGTTGTCCTTGTTTTGTGCACCCCCAGCCGCCGGCAGACCTCCCTGAAGACCTGGGACTTAAAGTACCGTCCCTGGTGGCTGTGAAGCCCGACGGGGACCCTGAAGCGGGCAAACATCTTCTCCACCAGCCTCTCCACGGTGGTGGCGGCGCTCTGGTCCGGCACCGCATATGCCTCAGGCCATTTGTTGAAGTAGTCCATGGCCACGAGGACGTAGCGGTTGCCGGAGTCAGTGACTGGAAAGGGCCAGTAGAACCGCCCCTGGAGGCAGTTCAGGGTCTTGGCGTTGCCGTAGTGCCCCGCCCCCATGAGCCATAGACGAGCTGGAGGACCTGCGGACGAAGCAGCTGCAGGATGTCGCCCTTACTCCTGGGGTCCGGCCACCTCCGGTAGACCACACCGTCCTAGAGCTGGAAACAACCCCATTGGGAGTGGTAGACCTTCACCTCAGGCCCCCGCGCCGACACCTCCGGCCAGCCGGGGTGCTGCCCCGCCTCCAGCCAGCCCCTCACCAACGCCAGGGTCTCGTCGACCTGCTGCTGCTGCTCCAGCTGGCGCGCCGTCAGCCAGTGGTCTGGATGGCCGCCACCGTCGGAGACTCGTGGGGCCGCTCCTCCTGCCGCAAGCAGTAGCGACACTCCAGGGCTGCACAGGGCCGTCGAGAGAGTGTGTCGGCGTCGCCGTGGTGACGCCCTGCCCGATGCTGGATCTCAAAATCGTACTCCGGCAGAGCCTCCAGCCAACGGGCGACTTGGCCCTCGGGGTGCTGAAGCTTAGGAGCCATGTGAGGGAAGCATGGTTGGTGCGGACCAGGAACCGTTTAACATGCAGGTACGGGCTGAAGTGCCACACGGCCAGGACCACAGCCAGCAGCTCCCGTCGGGTCACGCAGTAATTGCGCTCCGCCCGACTAAGAGTGCGGCTGTAGTAGGCCACGACGCGTCCATCAGCGTCCACGACGAAGGAACGTTGAGCGTCAGGGTAGGCCAGGACCAGGGCCTCGGTGAGGAACGCCTTGAGCCTGCCGAAGGCCGTAGCGCAGGCATCGTCCCAGACATACGGCAGCTCCGCCTCAGGCGGTGGAGAGTGCTGGCGACCGTTGCAAAGTCCCGGACGAGCCGGCGGTAGTACCCCGCCAAGCCCAGGATGCTCCGCAGCTCGCTGGCATTGGTTGAGCCGGAGCCGCCCATGGACTGGGCGAGGGCTCAATCACCCCTGCGGCAGCCATCTTGCGGACCTTGTCCTCCGCCACCTGGCGTTTGGCCAGGGCTAATCGATCGGGCAGTCCTCATCCCGAGCCGCAAAAATGTCCCCTTACTCCTCGAGCAGCAGCCTCAGCTGTCGACTCCGCTGCATGTCGGAAAAACGGCAGACGCAAAGCCGCTGGAGGTGGCCTGGGCGGTGGCCGGGGCTCGCAGAGCAGCAGCAACCTGGCGGCCTGCCGCCCGTGCCTCCCCTGTCCCCTGTCCGGCATCGGAGCGGCCCGCAACAGCCCCCTCCTCTGTGTGGTCAACCTTTGGCTGTACCAGAGGCTCCCCCACTCTGGGAAAACCTTCTCAATCTTCACTGGTAACATCCCACTTCTGACACCAATGTATATAGTGTATGTACCGGGCAGAAATATTTTTGTATGGGAGGGGAGCCAGATTCGCCAGATTCGTCTGGTTGCCAGGCTAGTTCTGTTACGATAATCAGCAGGGGTCATCTGTACTTTTACTACATACTTCTCTAATCCCAGCATTGTCCAACACTCACTGTTGTAATATTGTCTTTCTGCGATCATCCCTCAATGTTTTTTCCCTTGGAGAACACAGAAAGAAAACGTCTCAATGTTCTGAATAAGAGTCATGCATCACTTATAACTGGACTTTCTGGAGACCTATGTAATGAAGGCTGTGGAGGTCTATTGTTCTATACAGTGTTAGAGGGACCCTGACCTCACAGTACACACACGCACGCACGCACATGCACACACAAACACACACACACACACACACACACACACACACACACACACACAAAACTATCAGGATGGATGGAAGAGGCCAGTTCTCCAACACA
>OMKX01058441.1:0-12218 GCA_900302425.1 Brosme brosme
CTGCCGATGTGGCCCAGCTCCTTCCTGGAGGTCAGACCCTCGATGTTCCCCGTGTACCACAGAACCCAGCCCCCCAGGGACAGCACCACCAGCAGGGCCCCTGGGGGGGGTGGGCACACACACACACGCACACACACACACACACACGCGCACACACACACACACACACACACACACACACACACATCCACACGTGGATATGCACACTGACATGTCCAATGTCGGACCAATGTTTGCTTCAGTTACACCGGTGGTTCAAAAACACCTGTTTATTCATTGAATTCAAATTCTCAGAACACGCCAAAAAGTTGAAAATAACTAACGTAAATGTCAAAGCTCCACAAGCCTTCAGAATACCAAATTAACCATAGTCATCTGTTTTATTTCTCCCAGCTCTTTGAGTTGCTGAACTTCTTGGCGGAGAACTTCATCTTCTCCTACATGGGCCTGACGCTGTTCTCCTTCCAGTCCCACGTTTTTAACCCCCTCTTCATCATCGGAGCCTTCGTATCCTTTACACACACACACACACAAGCGTGTGCGCAAGACTAAAGGGCAACACTTTATAACAGGGTTCAGTCATAGGTCATTTAGGAACCTTTAGTTAAATTATCATGAACAAAACATTAATATACATTTGTAGATGATTAATAAGAGCTCAGCCCACCAGCCTACCCAGTGGACTGTACCAACTGGTAGGCTGCTCTATCCATCATACATGTGGGTGGACACTCCCACTTGTGATGTCACTAGAGGGTTGATTTTGACATGGGTTGTAGTGGTGGTTGAGTTCCTTTAACATGGCACTTATTAATCATCTAAAAATGTATAATAATGAAGTTTTGTTGATTCAACCAAAAGGCTTGTAAATGACTTCTGACTTAACGTTATTATAAAATGATTTATCTTTGACCATGTGGTGTAGCGTTGCCTAGCGCCCTATGCTGCGTTATTCTCACAATACCTTATTTGGGGTTGTTTGGATTCATGTTGAAAACATGTTAAATCTGAGATTTCAAATAAGAGTTTCTTTTTCTGACACGCTCAACCGCTCGCAGCAGAAAACTACTGTGATCAAACCAGATGAATTAACTTTATCCATAGTGTTTTGTAATGTGAATTGATGGATGTTCAAAGCATTTCACTTCAGTAAGCTGTATATTGCTGGTTGAGTATAGGCCCACTATTATAAGACACGTTTGTTATTTTTATCAAGTCATTAAATACTGGTGAAGGTCCATTTCTTCAAGTAGTCCCGCAGAGCCAGGCTGTCCATTGTGACATAGTGCAAACCAGCCGAAGAGGCTGAGACTAGACCTCAACCAATAAAAGCACTGACAGCAATGACGGCTGGGGAATAACCTGATCCATCACATGTTCAGGGTGCAGTAGATGGTGGAAGCCTGTCATGAACGCACATCTCTCAGGTTCGACCTATCCCAGATGCACTGAACTCTTTCAGATTTAAATCAGCTGTTCTGAAACTGAAAATCCAGACAGTGCAGGGAATCACTGTTTTGATGCAGAGTGTTTGTGTGGCTGTGCCCCTTGACTTTACTCGCCCATCGTGTAGGTGGCAGTGTTCCTGGGCAGGGCAGCAAACATCTACCCTCTGTCCTTCCTGATCAACCTGGGTCGCAAGCATAAGATCCGCTCCAACTTCCAGCATGTCATGATGTTCGCAGGTACTGTGAAGACGCCGCTAGTTAATGATGAGTGTTACGACCCAAATTAGTATCCAGGGGGATAAGGGGAGTAACAAAGAATATTGTTTTCCGGGGGACAAAGAGGAGACGAAGACGGAGGTCAAAGTAAACAAAAGGTTTATTAAATGAATTCAGTTAACAAAGAACCACCTTCCCAAAAGGGGAAAGCCCAAAACGAAACAACAACTATTCACTAACCTACAACAAACCACATGGAACACAGCGCTTCCCTAACTAGGTCCCACACACGGCGAACGTTGACTACTGAAGGGCCCACTGGCCCTGTGCCGCTGTCTGCTCCCAGCCGTTATACACCCCACTCTGAGCACAGGTGCACTCAATTGCCTGATTGCCAGAGTTGAAGGAAGGAGGAGGGGAAGGGCGGCAATCTGGGGAGAGAACACAGACAAACACAAACACAACACACTACGACCGTTGCACTCCCCCCCCTTAAGAGGGAACGAGTAGTTTGCAACATTAGAGCAACCACTAACTCTAATTGTCACAGCACTTGGGAAGTTGAATACTCACTTCACCATCGTCACATGACATAGACCACCTAAACCGCAGGACAGTGCGTCTGCCACAATGTTGTCGGTCCCCTTCTTGTGCCGGATCTCCAGATTGTAACCCTGAACTTACAAAGCCCAACGCACTATCCTCTGGTTATGGTTGTACATCTGGGCTAAGAACACGAGAGGGTTATGGTCAGTGTACACAATTACTGGCGAGGAACTGGACCCAACATACACCTCGAAATGCTGCAGCGCAAGTAGCATGGCTAAGGTCTCCTTCTCTATGGTGGAGTAGTTCAGTTGATGTCGTTTGAACTTAACTGAGAAGTAGCATACAGGATGGCACACATCTCCCCCTCCATCCTGCTGCAGCGCAGCACCGGCTCCAGCAGCACTGGCGTCAACCTCTAACTTGAAAGGAAGAGAGAAGTTAGGCGCAGCCAGGACAGGGCCACTGCAGAGAAGAGACCTAGCAGCACTGAAGGCATGTTGACACTCATCGTTCCATATAAAGCCACAGCAGGGCTACACAACTTAGTGAGAGATGCAACTACCACGGAGAAGTTCTTACAAAAACACAGACAGTACCCAGTCATACCCAAAAATCGATGGAGGTCACGTCAGTTCGTAGGAACCGGGACAGCATGGACAGCATGGCGATGACTTTAGCGTCCACTGGACAGACCTGTCCATGACCCACCTGTTTCCCCAGGTACGTGACGGTAGCCTTACCAAACTCACACTTGGCAAGGTTTAGGGTCAAAGATGCCTCCACGAGCCACTGGAACACCTAGTTCAAGCTGGCTAGATGGTCGGCCCAGGTGTCAGACTACACCACCACATCATCAAGGAACATCCCCCAACCCTAGGTGCACCAGGCGCTGAAAAGTATCAGGTGCATTCCTCATGCCAAAAGGCATTACGGTGTATTGTAGAAAACGTCTGAAACTGCCGTTCAACCGCTTTCCTGTCGAACTGTGTTTTCATACTCTCCTGGGACGAGGAGAGTGCCTCTTTCGCCAGCAAGGAGGCACGGTGCAGACGTTCCCTACACTGGGATACAAAATCTAAAACAAATCTAAGACATAAACCGCTCCTTTAACACTTTAAGTGGACCACACACATTATGACCAAACACCAGTCCAGCTGGGCTGAACCCCAGAGACTCCTGCGTAGCGTCACAAATTGCAAAGAGAACAAAGGGAAGCCCCTCATCACAATCCTTCTCCGTATCATGACAGTACTTACGTAACATTGACGTCAAAGTCTGATGCCAACCTTCAAGTGCACCTTGTGACTCAGGATGGTACACACTAGACACCGAGTGAGATATACCCAAGGACTGCAAAGTCTGTTGGAAGGTTTTGGAAAGTAAATTAGTTCCTTGTTCAGTTTGTACCGCTTGGGGTAACCCAAAGGTAGTAAAGAAGTTAGTCAGTGCTTTTGTAATGGTAGGCGCTGTGATTTTCCGCAAGGGAATTGCTTCAGGAAAAGGTCTTCCAAAAAAGCCTTGTGTCAGCTTTCATTCCTGGCCAAAATAAATGTTTCAACATACGGTCATATGTGTTAGTGACACCTAAATGACCAGACCATAGATGCTCATGTGCTAATTCTAGCACCTGCTGCCGACAACCAATTGGAACCACTATTTGTTGAACCGTACCCCAATCCTCAGGTGAATCATCTGATGATTCGCCTATATGGGAAACCTATTTACACATCAACACCCCGTCATCCACCCGGAATGACTGTTTTACAATCGTCTCCCTCGACTGCGGCAATAAACAATTTGATAGGGAAGAATCCCTTTTCTGAGCACTAATCAGTGCTTCACGAGTCAACGACAATGGTACCTCAGAAGCACCAACAAACTCTGTCACATCTTCACGCTCCTTTGATGTGCAGTCCACCAACCCATCACCAGGTGACAAACCTTCCTCAGACAAAACAGAAGATAATGGGGAGCCAGACAACTCAACATCTTTAGCCTGTTTTCTAGCTTGAGCCCTAGTTAAAACACTAACCTTAAACACATCTGGATGATGGTTAACTAGATCATGAGGTTCAGCAATTGGAACACTAACAACCTCTGGAGCAGGGTAGACCGTACCTCCCCCTATGTCGTTCACCATTATGAAGTCGACACCTTCAACAGGAAAACGGGCGGACAGCAACTGGGAAGAAACCAGTAATCAGATCAGATGTTACATGGATGTAATGAAGAGGTGCGGGTACAAAACCCATCCCGATACCTCTTACTATAGTGCTCATGTCACAGGCAGAGATATCAGTCACGGGCAGGACGCTGGAAAGAACGAATGACCACCACCAGTGTCTTGCAACACTGTGACCGAATGCTGGTCCTCAGACTTTCCGGTGAGAGACACAGATCCGGTAAAGATGAAAGGTTTGAAACCCTCATCAGGTATGTTTCTATCTGCGGGCCGGCTACTGGAGGAAATGGTTTTAATTCAAACCATGCTCTTCGTCGGTTTGAATGCTGCCCCTGCTGGTTTTGGACCAGGCGCCTGCTGCTTACGCTTCAATGTAATGCAATCGGAGATTAGGTGACTAGGCTTGTGACAAAAGAAACACTGTCTCTCAGCCACAGGACCCGAAAAGGGCGCTCTGGGCTGAGTGATACGCATGTCACCAGACCTCTGTGGAAAACCACGGTGGAAGGAAGGATCTGGTTTATTGAAAACACCCAGGATCCACTCCGAGAACAAGAAAGCTAAAATAACAAATGAGTGCCCGGCGGCACTGGACTCTAATCAGTCCAGCTGGACACTCCCCTATCTAACTGAGGAAGCCTGGGGAGAGAAGACAGAAAAACGCAAAAACAACACACTACGACCGTAACAATAAGCCTTGATGTCTTTCTAGTAAATACAGTATAAAAACATCTTTGCTCATCTGCTTCTGTTTTACAAACTCACTCGAGCACTCTTAAGATGATCAGGGTGACTCTCAGGTGACTCTCAGGGGATCAGGGACCCTTCTGCTTCAAAGTGCCACGTCGGGCTTCTATCGCTGTAGTGTGCGCCTGGTGCTCAGTGGAAATAGTCCCACTTTTCCCACACATCCCCCAATACAACGCTGCAATTGGTCAACAATACCATGTGGATGATTATGTCAGCATTTGGATGTAACATGCACCACTGTCTGTTACTCCAATGCTGTTCCTAACCGCTGCTCCCCAGGTCTGCGCGGTGCCATGACCTTTGCCCTCTCCATCCGGGACACTGCGACCTACGCTCGCCAGATGATGTTCTCCACCACCCTGCTCATCGTCTTCTTCACCGTGTGGATCTGTGGGGGTGGGACCACCCCCATGCTGTCCTTCATGAGCATACCGTGAGTGTTTCAGTCTGTTGGATGAATGTTTTTCCATGCCAAGAACACAACAAAAGCCAATAGACCACAGTGTGTTTTCTTGTTCAAAGCTTCACTATGATCTAACCAGAACTTCCAAACCAAACAGAACCAGGACACATTTATACATATATACAGTCTATGTTGAGTCAGTTTAACCTGTATTATATACAGTCTATGTTGAGTCAGTTTAACCTGTATTATATACAGTCTATGTTGAGTCAGTTTAACCTGTATTATATACAGTCTATGTTGAGTCAGTTTAACCTGTGTTATATACAGTCTATGTTGAGTCAGTTTAGCCTGTGTTATATACAGTCTATGTTGAGTCAGTTTAACCTGTGTTATTTACAGTCTATGTGAGTTACACCCACACAGGAGCTCCACTTGCCACGCAGTTCTTTACCTGCTTCTTACTGTGGTAGATCTAGTGGGTTACATTTCTATACAGCGATCTTGTTCCATTGGGAACATTTTGAAATGTGAGACGTCTCATATTGCATTTTAGTTAGGCTATTGTGTAGGGAAGGGTACTTTCTAATTCGCCTATTGTGTAGAAAGACTGACCAAACGATGGCTCTATAGAGAGCAGTGCTGCTACCCGTCTCCTGGGCAGGTATAGCTTTAGTTCCCCGCAACCCATCACTGTAATCCAGAGCATGGATGTCTGTTTAAAATGAAATATCTTTCTAACTAAAAAAAGAAATATAAAAAGGTTCAACCCAGCTACCACCACAGGTAGAATCTAATCATTCAGCCATACGAGGACTCGTATGGCTTTAAACCAGAAGGCATTTATCAGAAGATGGAAGGAGTCTTACCAGGGGTGGCTGAAGTGAGGGTCCTTGGCCAAGGAACAAATTCAATCAAAAGTTTTTATTCAAAAGTTAAAAGTCATTGTCCTAAATGATCATAGAAAAGCAAAAGCAGTCAGATTTTTCTAGATTTTGACTAACTAATCAAACGTCATTCTAGGAGCCATCTGTACATTATGCACTTTTGACCTCTCACTTTTAATTTCCTCTTTTCAACATCTCCAAATACTTATTAAATATTGTACTATCATGCAGGCAAGTACTTATTCAACTTCAATAGAGGTGGTGGTAGGATTTAGTAGTTTATCTCCTGCTGGGGTTATCGTAGACACGCTGTGTCAAATGTATGAAGAAGTCCTGTAAAGAGTAACTCTCTCTACCATGGGCCCTGCAGGCGTAGTGGTGGTGAGTAACTCTCTCTACCATGGGCCCTGCAGGCGTAGTGGTGGTGAGTAACTCTCTCTACCATGGGCCCTGCAGGCGTAGTGGTGGTGAGTAACTCTCTCTACCATGGGCCCTGCAGGCGTAGTGGTGGTGAGTAACTCTCTCTACCATGGGCCCTGCAGGCGTAGTGGTGGCGAGTAACTCTCTTTACCATGGGCCCTGCAGGCGTAGTGGTGGCGAGTAACTCTCTTTACCATGGGCCCTGCAGGCGTAGTGGTGGCGAGTAACTCTCTTTACCATGGGCCCTGATGGGCCCCCGCCTAAGTGACCCCACGCCACGGGCCTTCCTTGTGCACGTAGGGTTTGACTGACACTGGGGTCAGCGAGAGAAGCGGGTCGCCCAATGTAGACGTCCCCGAGGGCTGGAGGTGCTCCTCAGGACTCAGTAGTCGTCATGTCTCGTCAGGGGTTGAAACCGACTCCCAATCGGGACGAATCTCCAGTGAGCGTGAGTGCTGCCCCACCAGCTGCCGGCATCCATCAGTTGGCTATTGGATAGCTTGTCATCCCCTCCACGACCGTAGAGCTGAAGCCTGCGTTCCCAGGGTAGGAGCGGTCCCGGTTCTGGTCCCCCGGATCATGAGGGTGCCTGGTCCATGGTCTCCAAAAGAGGCCTGGAATGGGTAGAAGGTGGTCAGACAAGGCCCGATTTTGGTCTTGTCCAACCCTGCAAGGGTTTCTTGTGCTCTCTGTGGAGGCTCTACATATCTACGTTGGGTGCTTTGTATGGAGGCTCTTTATATCTACGTCGGGTGCTTTTTGTGGAGGTTCTACATACTGTATCTACGTCGGGTACCTTAGAGGGAGGCATATCCCTTGGTGTGCTGCTAAGGAGTTTCTCTGTCTCTGGCTCCTGGTTGGGGCTTAGGGTCCAGGGCTGGCGTCTGGCCTTGAACAGGGGCAGGTTTCTTAGCTGGGCCAGGACCTGGCTCATCTCAGATCTGTACAGATTCTGTACAGGGAGAGGTAATAGTTTATACCTGTAACAGGCTAACCTCCTCAGGAGACGTAGTAGATACGTGAGGTAACTTTTTCTGCTAGTATTCCTCATTATCCTGGTTTAAATTATAAATCATCCGGACAACTTGGTGTTTGCAAAGGTGTTTGCAAACTGACCTTTTATTCACCTGCTCTTCTACATCTCTCTTTTCCTAGGGAGAAGAATATCATGCACAAATGAATATTTGTGAGGGTCCTTGTTATAAGACCTAGGTGTTCTGCCCCTATCGTTACTCCGTGGCCTATTCCTGAGAAGAATAGCCGGGTTAAGTCCTGTCTTATCTTTGATTTTCTATTGGTCTTAGCTGGTTGTGCATTGAGAAGATGATTCTTATCAAGAACCCAACAGTGACAAGTTCCTTTATCGTAATACTTACGGCATAAAGGCTATATGTAGGTGTACGGCTTAAGCAAATGTCTGATAATATAAAATAATTCAAATTTCGTTTTTTTCTGAAGTAAAATGCAAAATAGAAATACATTACCCGTGACCACAGGCTAGAATGGCTAGAGTTCAATTCCCCTTTAAGGTTAGGTTTACCCGCAAGCCCTTTAGCTTTCTGAAGAAAAGTTAAATTGCTAATATAAAACAACGTCTTGCTGTTGCTGGTTTGTGGAAAAAAGCCCCCAAGTATATTGCTGTAAATAATAGGCTACTCAAAAATGGTCTCCAGAAAAGGGGCCTTTCGTATTCTGATGGCCCCTGACAGCGACAATCATCGCAGGTTGTGTCACATAGTACGCAAGTACCTATGGTGCATCTTTCCACCTGCTCTCCCTTTCTGGGGTCCCTCAGGCGTATCCCTGATGGGCTGCTTCTGATCCCGCTGGCTCCAGACCCAATAGTGGTCGTCTGGTGCTCCCTGGACCACCCTGAGGCAGGTCTCCAGACCCAATGGTGGTCGTCTCGTGCTCCCTGGACCACCCTCAGGCAGGGCCATCTTTCCTGCGGATCTGGGAAACGTGAACCGCTCCAAACCGCTCTGTTCACACTCTTAGTGAGTCTAGTACTTCCTCAACTATGTCCTCTCCCTCCGTTTTAGTCTTTTACTGAGTGTTTTCCTCCAGGAGACCAAAACCTTATCTCCTACCTGAAACGGTTTAGGGTGAGTCCGCCCCGGGACGTAGCTTTGGCTGTTGAACATGCTGATTTAATCACGCCAGGCCATTGAGTGCCCCAGGCCCTTGGGTTAGTTTTGATTCCATTATCGCAGCTGCTTCTGCAGCTTGTGCAAAGCCTTTTATATTTCCTGTTTTTGACCAAGTAGTTTTCCATGCTTGTATTTTACAGAGGCCCACTATGCCTGGTCCCCATCATGTCCCTCCTCATCCCGTCTGTGAAGGCTTGCATCCTTCAGGGGTAAGGTCGGGTTGGGATTTGGCTTTGGGTTTCCATTTCTTTAACCATTATATACTCATTTGTGGTTTCGGTCTAAGAACGTCAACTCTCATGGGCCCACAAGGGCTTGCTTGCTAGCTTCCGAGAGGCTAGAATGTGGGGTATATATGTACACTATATTTTCCTGAGCTAATTCTAGAATGGACCTAGTAGAACTGGAGTACTCCTGTCAGAACTTTTCCTGAGGGATAAACTTCCGTTCGGGAGTGTCGAATGTGGTTGAGAAGTATATACATTGGTTTGAGGATCCTTTATTCGGCCTTCCAGGGTTATTCCTCCTGGGGTCAGAGCAGTATCTACCTCCAGGTGTTTCTCATTTTCCCTTTTTCTAGGAGCTTGGCCTGGGGCATGGCTTCCATCAGTATGTTCCTTTGTTCTCGTGGGTTGTTGTTCTCCTTCATGGCTCTACCATGGGGCAGTCCTTTTGGACATGGTTCTTCTTTTACCAGGGCCTTTTCTGGTTCCTTCAGGGTCGCTGGTGTTTCACGCTCCGTTAGTTATTTGAGGTAATTCTCTTCCATCTCTTAACTGAGTCAGGAATGGTGAACCCTGAATATCTTAGTTTGTACTCACATATTTCGCTTTTCTTTAGCACTATTTGTAGTTCTGCCTCGGCGAGTCGGTTAATTACCTGTTCTAGAATTTCGAGGGTCTCTTCTTGCGTTTCTGTTGGCCAATACACATCATCAATGTATACTCCGGGAGCAGTGATGCCACTAACGCGTTACTTAGTAACGCGTTACTCTAATCTGACTACTTTTTTTCAGTAACGAGTAATCTAATGCGTTACTATTTCCAAACCAGTAATCTGATTAAAGTTACTTATCCAAGTCACTGTGCGTTACTATTTTTTGTCATTTTCCTCAGTAAAAATATATATTTTTGCTTTCTTCTTGCGTCTCGGGGTGACGTATGCGACAAATCACGTTTTCAGCATGTGGACAACTCACGTGTAATACATACCGCGACACAAACGTAAACAACAATGGAGGGAGGAGAGAGATGCGCGTTTTCTAGCTGGAAATACAGTCAGTATTTTGAGTTTGTGTCAGCTAAATATGGCAATATTAAGGTTCGTTGTACACTCTGTGCTGGCGACAAAGTACTAAAACACAACGTCAAATTTGAGGAAACATTTGAAGGCGCAGCACGGCATAGTCAAACTTACAGAGCAAGTCCCACCCGGTGCGAAGCAGAGAGCTGCAAAACCAATAAGTGGGGGAGAGTTGAAGAAGTTGGTCGGGCAGTATGTTGTAGAGCAGTGGTCATCAACCTTTTTAAGCCCAAGAGCTCTGACCTCGACCTGTGTGAAAGGCAAGATCTACCTATTGAAGACTTGAGAAAAAACTGTATTTCCAATTTAAGGCCTTTTATTGAGTCTAATTGTATGAATTACATGTAATTCTTTGCTCAGCTTTTAAATTGATGCAATCAATCAAAACTAACTGAAAACAAAAAATAAAGCCATGTGCCCTATTTCCCATTTATAATATTGTACAACTGTATTTGCACAACACACACACAACACAGCAAACACAACACAACAAAGAGGAAAAAATCTACACACTTAGTGGACAGATATTGAAGTGTAATTAGCTGTTTTGCTTACCCAATACCCACATGGAAGTTAACAAATGTATGATTCACATTTTAGAAAGTGGAACTGTAATGTGTGCTAATAAAATTCTCAGTCAGTGCAATTAAGTTAGCGCCATGTCCCATCTAAAGCAGCATCACCTCACAACGCCATCTAAAGGCAGAACTCTTGCAGTCATGTTACTCAAATTAGTGTGATGGCTGTGACTGAATACTGTCAGTGAGTGCCTTGAAGTTTGGCTCATAGCTACAGACAGCCAGCCTGAGACAGTCAGTGAGGTGTCGGTCTGTAAGGCGGCTCCTGTACTTTGATTTGATTATTTTCATTTGTGAAAACGCCATTTCACAAAGATAAGTAGATCCAAAGTAGGCACTCACTCTTAGTGCACATGCAGTGAGGAGAGGATACTTCTCTTTGCTGACCAGTCCCCAAAAGTCACTGTCCCTTGATCTGGTTTTCAGCTCTATGTCATTTTGCAAATCAACCATCTCCATGTCAACTCCACTTGGCAAAGCAAATACCTGCTGGAATCTGTCTGCTACCTGTTCTATATCAATGGGCAGAAATGGGTTTGAGAGGAATGCAACAATATCTTCCATGACGTCTAACTCAACAAAACGCCGATTGAACTCAGTTGTCACTTTGTCCAGCTGGGCACAGTACTGCTCAGGGTTAAAAACATCCTTGTTTTTGATGGCGTGTGACATTTTCTCCAGGTTGGGGAAGTGGGTCAGCCTCTTGTTCTTTAGGTGTGTGGTCCAAACACCCAGCTTGGCCTTGAACCCATTCACTGCGCTAATCATGTGGGGCAGGTGTCTGTCTTTTCCCTGCAGCTCGTTGTTGAGTGTGTTAAGTTTTGCTGTTAGGTCTGTCAAAAACCCCAGATCCAGTAGCCCCGCATCATCGGACAGTTCCTCGTGCTCCTCGTTCCTTGTTGACAAAAAAGTCTTTATCTCAGGCAGCAAGTCAACAAATCGCTGCAACACTTTGCCGCGACTCAACCACCGGACTTCAGCGTGGAGAAGCAGGTCTCCGTATGCGGCATCGAGCTCATCCAATAACGCCTTGAATAAGCGGTGCTGAAGCGCTTTTGCTCTAATCGAGTTTATCAGTTTGACCACCAGTGTCATGACATGGGAAAAGTCCAAGACTTTCCCAACCAAGGCCTGTTGATGGATAACACAGTGATAATCCATGAATGCGGGAAATTTGGGGTCATTACGGCACAGCTATGGAAGTAAATCTGTGCCATCAGATTTTGAATTCGAATATTAAGCACTGAATTTTTTTACATCAAATTTTTAACACTGAATTTTTTTTTGCATCTAAATCAGACTTTGAATTTTAAAAGCCATCGAATTTCTAGCA
>OMKX01058442.1:0-12363 GCA_900302425.1 Brosme brosme
GGCCTGTCTCTCTGTATGTCTCGTGTGTGTGTGTGTGTGTGTGTGTGCGTGCTTTCTTGCGTGTGTGTGTGTGTGTGTGTGCGCATGTGGCTGAACAACAAAGTCCCTCCCCTGCCGGAGGCGTAGTTGCGTCTAGGGGTAATGGCTACGCCCGTGATTGCCTTGAGAAGGGCGGGCGCTGGGATGGGCGGTGCGTGGGATGTGAATACCTTGTGCGACTGCTTGCAGTCCTAGTTCTATATCTATCTATAGCTATCTATAGATATATCTATCTATCTCTATCTATAGATATATCTATCTATATATATACATATACATTTATATACACACATGTATATACATATATATACGTACGTGTGTGTGTTTGTACAAAACCGAGTGACTAAAACCAAATGATCTCATCCCAGCTGGTGTCCTTTGGGCTAAGCAATCAGACAGTGGTCACCTTCAAGGAGGAGAACCTGATGACGTTCAGGCACCTTTTCCTAAAAGGCTACATCGAGGGTGGAATGACAAGGTACGCACTGTACAGCCAGGAAGATGTCTACGACCACATCGAGTACGTCCTACAACAGGTGACTGAAGCCCTGCGTCAGCTGAGCTGTTGCTGTGAGGTTGACAGTTGTTCAAGAATACACAAGCTTATTTGTTTGGTCGTGGTGTGTTGTAACTCATTGACATAATTGTATTGTTGTCTGCTGCATGTCCCTGAAGGCTTATAATGATTTCCAATTCTTTGGACTTTGTCCTAGACATTTTACTCACAAACTCACTAACTATTGTAGACTGCATCCCTATAATATTTTTTACATATTATTACATCATATGAATAACACATAAGTACAAGCTAACATGTTCAGATTGATTGGAATATCATTTGAATAATACATGCATTACTGTGTTATATAGATAACAATCTCAAGGTTAACATTTATATTTTGTGATTTCTCATTCGTAGTATGGACGTCTGCGTAACATCACAGTAGGGAACCATGCATACGACAAAAATGGAGCCCTTTACACCCCCTTGAGTCTGTGCCAAGAGTACTACAGGAATGGTACCATTTATCCAGGGAACGATACCTTTGAAATTGATGCTCAGCTCGACACATGTATGTGGAATAAATATTATTTTTGTACCGATGAAATCTAAGTCAATTTACAGCAAATTCACTAGTTTAATGCCTTTCCACAGTTTGCTTCAAGATCTATCCCATGTACCCGTTGACACTGAGGGAAGCACTTCCTGGTTTCGAAATACCTTTCAAAAGGTTTGTTGTTGGTCCGTGCGTGCGTGCGTGCGTGCATGCATGCTAGTTACTAACTTCATCTACCTTTGTCTGCCAGGCTAGTTTCCATAAAGATCACGTTTGTCCTCAAGGCTATAAATCTTGAGACGGTGAGGCACAGGGAGTTACCAGACTGCTATGACTTCAATATCATGGTATGTCTTTAATCTTCACAAATCAGTTCACTGGTTGATTAAGCAATGTGACATGATTTGATGTGAAGCCTGTATCTCGTTCGTGTGTCATCGTTGTCAGCCTTTTATTATTTTTTATCTTTTCTTTATTTTAAGTACTGCTAGTACTGCTCTGTCCATAACCCACCTAATACAATTGAAAAAGACAACTAAGCAACGTTTATCTTTGACTTGGATACCTGTGATTTGCCCATCACATTCTTCAAGTTGAATGCTTAGCTATGGGACTTGGCCAGTCAGTGTTTAGCTACTGACTTTGAAGGTGAATGATTCTCTATTTAGTTTTTTAATGGTCTGCTGTCTGGTACCCTCCCTGGTCCGCAGATCCTCTTCAACAACCAGGCCCACAGCGGCAGGATCAAGGTAGACCTAGACAACGACGTGGATATCAATGAATGCCGGGACTGGAAAGTCACTGGAGCGGGTATGCCAATGTTATGCTGATGATATGAGTGAATTTAAATGCAAAAAACGTAATGCTTTTTGGATTAATCTAAATCCTCTAGGTGCTAGAAATCCTTTTTTCCCGATGCTGTTTGACATCCTCATCATCATGACGTGCATCACATCCCTGGCTCTCTGCACACGCTCAGTGCTAAATGGTATCCAGCTGCAGTTTGTAAGTTAAATCATTTTTTCCATCCATTTAGGTCTCCCACTCCAATTCCCCGCCCGAAGATTTTGGGGAGATTATACATTTAAAAATAAATGTAAATAGCCAATAACACCAATTAAATATCCCTTTATAAATTGCAGATGGTTGGTTTTTCAAACTCTCAAAAGTGGAGATACAGTACATATGTACATATATCTGTCCCCGTGTTAAACAGGAGTACACAGTCTTCTGCAAGGACTGCGGTGGTGAAAATGTACCCTGGTCAGACCGGTTTGAGTTTGTCAACGGCTGGTACATCCTGATCATAATTAGCGACACGTTGACCATCATCGGCTCTATTCTCAAAATAGCAATACAGGCCAAGGTAATGGATGGTTTCTAGAAGAGCATGAATCCATTCAAACACTCATCAAATGTATACAACTTCTGAACTCAGGTTCTCTAGACATCCATAATACAAATTGAGTCGTACTTACATATTATGCTAACTTGATCCAATACAATAGTTGTACAAGAAACTTGATCTTCTCCCCCCAGGTTCTCACCAGCTATGACGTGTGCAGTATCTTCCTGGGCCTGGGGACCATGTTTGTCTGGATTGGAGTCATCCGCTACATGGGCTACTTCAAAAAGTACAATGCAAGTTATCCTCATTTTTCCCTGTCTGTCAACTGATTCTTGTTATCAATATTTACATGCCGTATGTGGTGACTATGTTTAGGAAATGTATATTAAGCATAAGACTATATGATCATATGTTTAAGGCCTTAAGGGTCAACAATTCCGCCATCAAACAGCATTGTAACAGATGTCCATGAGTATTGAAAATGAGTTTTTCAGAGTCTGTTATGTGCAAATAATTATGAGATATAGAGATCCAATATCTACAAAAGCTCTATGGAAGGCTTAAGTTCCCCCCCAATCCGGTGAACAACAAGGGTTCTTTCTGTTAGTTGGTGTTCATCCACAGGCGATCTGCAAGCTCCTTCCGGGCTCAGATGAAATTAAAAATCAAAAAACAAATTCTTTCATTTCAGTTCATTCTGCAGTATCGTTTGAGTTGTGTCTGTGAAGTGTAATACCGTTTTTGAACGTATTTCCAGATTCTCATCCTGACTCTGAGGGCAGCTTTCCCCAACGTTATTCGCTTCATCTGCTGTGCTGGGATCATATACCTGGGCTACTGCTTCTGCGGATGGATTGTCCTCGGCCCCTATCACGAGAAGGCACACAGTTTTCCAACTTGTTTGAGAAACATGTACAGCTTATGTGTTTAGGAATATTTGAGTCAGCATCCCTGACAGTATTTTAAAATATAATTTAATTACATATAATTTGAACAAGCCTATTAATGGCATTAACAAAGCTGTCCTGAATGTGTCTGAACAATCAGGAAGGAGACCTTGAACATTTTGTCACCAGCACGGGTACCAGGGCACAGGTGGTAGACTCCACTAGTTTACCATCAACACTAGCTGAGTCCACAACCTGTGGTACTTAAAAAGAGCAGACCCATAATTAGTGTTATGTACAGAAGTCTGCTTATTTATCTTGTGATCAGGAGATAACATACGTTCTAGTCTTGATCACGAGATAAACAATTATTGTGAAAACATCCACAATGAAGACAGGGGACGTCATTTAGTTGAGCGCCACTGCAAGCAACCAAAGAAGTGACCATTAGTGGAGGTGAGACATCTATCCAACTATCATCATCTATCACCCTCATTTTGAGGTAAGTTAAGACAATTTCAGCTAAAAAATCCTACCTGACATTTACATTGATCAGCCACAACATCAAACAAATATTGTGTAGGTCCCCCTCGTGCCGCCAAGCTCAGCTCCACAAGACCGCTGAAGGTGTCCTGTGGTATGTGGCACCAAGATGTTAGCAGCAGATCCTTTGAGTCCTGTTAGTTGTGAGGTGGGGCCGACATGGATTTGTTGTTCCAGCACATCCCACAGATGCTTGATCGGATGGAGGTCTGGGGAATGTGGAGGCCAACTCAACACCTTGAACTCTTTAATGTGATTAAGCCAGATGTTTCATTTTAAATGTTATGTACGTGTGGGATGTGTGGGATCGGGACAGGTAATATTTGCAATTGGTTTGACTTATGATTAGCGCCATTGGTCGATGAGGTCATGAGGTCATTCCTAATTGTTCATATTCTGCCTTAACACCCAGATACGGCTGTAGGCTTCTTCTTTTTTATATGCGTGTATCTACAGATTGACTGGAAAACATTTGCTGTAACTTTGACTATGCCGAATGAATGAACACTAAATCAAACCTAAATTATGGCAAATATCATATTTTGGTGACGAGGGACTGGTCAGAAGTTGACAATCTGCTTGATAATTTGTTCCTTGATTGATCAATTAGTTCCGGACCCTGAACACTGTGTCGGAGTGTCTGTTCTCGCTGATCAACGGGGACGACATGTTCCCCACCTTTAAGAACATGCAGCAGAAGAGCCAGCTGGTGTGGGCCTTCAGCAGGGTCTACCTCTACACCTTCGTCTGCCTCTTCATCTACATGATCCTCAGCCTCTTCATCACCCTGATCACCAACACCTATGACACCATCAAGGTGAGGCGAATACCACAATAATTTGTGGACCCGGTTAAGTCACATTGAGATTCCTTAGTCGGTTTTTCGCCAACATGTTTCCATTTAATTCATTCCAGTTTCCATGCAGGGCTATTCTAGCAAAATTCCACCGTGACTACGTATATTCAATCATATTAGTTATCAAGAAATACCCAGATGTTACATTCACAGTATGACACACTGATTGTATTTATTAGCAACAGCAGAATGCCCCCCCGACATCAGAACTACAGAAGTTCATGTTGGCGTGTGAAGACCTCCCAAACTCTGGTGTTTACCGAATTAAAGAGAAGCCCAACTGCTTCCTTTGTTGTTTACCTCGGGGAGTTGGCTGCTCAACCATGGATCACCTCCGGTCGGTTGGCTCATGCAAAAATCTGATACAAAGTTCTCAAGTTAAGTGTAAATGTTAGGATATAACAAATAGAAGGATGTAAGGTTAATATTTCAATGCTTCAAATGAATGGCCTATATTCTTAGGCAATTTTGTGTTTTGCATAGGCACTTTACAATTCTAAGAATTTACCAATTCCAACAAAAACATTAACAACATATTACATTTTTGTCTTTTTTGCAGATGTAGAGAGTACGAAGAGAGGCTGATTTCTGAGCTGCGGGGATCCTGTGTTCTGGAATAGACTTGAACAATGCACATCACAAGAATAATAATCATTGTCCCTCAAACTTTTATGAGGGGGCCAAGCACAAAGTTTAGGCACCCTATTGTAATTGTGTTTTTATTATTATTATTCCACCAGAAATACCTACACAGCCAAAAACGCTGTGTTGCTTTATATGAAACGTTCCACAGCTGTAGAGGGTGACTAAAGATGAACAGAGAAGAAAAATTACACTGATTGGGTCAAAGGTGGTGCTATAACAATTCTGTAAGTCTGTAAATGCAAACTTTGAAAAAGCATATCTCCTGACCCCTTTGACTTAGTCATGAAACTGCCCACATGTGTCTCTTCATGGTGAACAAATCTGCCCCAAGAACCTATGACTTCGCCTGGAGAGATTTTCCACCATTTTGAATTTTGTGAAAAACACTAAATACCATAAGGATCCTAGCTTTTTTGACTTGGATCATAATCCTTTGGCACATACCATCTATGGACCAATACCTTCGATCTAACGAGATTGTACACTTTAATGCTTATATCGACATCAAGATGGACTCCTATGATTTTGAGTCCAATACAAAAGTTGTTCAGGATAACATTCTGAACAAGATGTCATCCATACATTTTCAATTAGGGCGTGACATCAAAATGGGCATGGCCTGTGACTAAAATTACCACAGTTCCTAGACGGATTGTTTGATTTGAGCGGGACCAACTTTGCGACTGTACGGGTCGAAAGTTCTAATTGCTCAATTAGGATGAAGTCGATTGACAAAACAACATGGCCGCCAGATGCTCAAAATGGTCCAATCACATTTAACAAGGGGGTAGCTTAAGCCAATCATCATCTAACTTGTTGTAGTAAAAGGCACATGGGTGAAGATTAATTGCTCTGAAGTTTATCCAGATTGGGCCATAGGGGGCACTATAGCAATCAACAGAAAATGCTAACTTTGGACGGTCATATTTCCTGACTTCTTTAGCCTACGGTCATGAAACTTTGTCTCACGGTGAAACAAATGTTCCTAAGGAACCCATAACCTGTAACAACATGGCCGCCAGACAGCCAAATTAGCCCAATCAGCATCAGGTGCCTAGAGGCGAGGTTAATTTGGGTGAATCAGCACCAATGTTGTTTTACTTACAGAAACAGGTTAACCAGGCTAAAGTTCATCCAAATAGGTCCATAGGAGGCGCTACAGCGATCGATTGAAAACATTAAAGCATAACTCCTCACCCTTCTGACATACGGCCTTGAACGTTTTCCGCGCATCACCAGACTGCTGAGGCTGGCTGAGGCTATTCCAGCGTTGCCAACGGTATACAAACAAAAAAGGTCTTAATGGTCTGTGTTAAGGCTTGGCCAACGATAAATGCTGCTTCAGCTTTAATTTATCTTGTAATTATTTATGTTTCAGGTCTTTGAGCATGCCATAGATATAATTAGATTTACGGATATACAAAGATCCAACAAAAGCTGATTCAAGTTCAATAACATTACAAGAATAATGCTGTTAGTTTGACAAAAAATGATGTGCTCAACCTAAAGAATTTAAGCAGTTAAGAGTATGATTTTTATGGCAATAAAGCTATGTATATTAAACATTTTTAGTAAAACACAGTTGTGGTATTTTTTCAGACTTTTCATCAATGAAACCAGAAAGAAAAATGATGTATCCGTAATTAATGCACGTTGTAAGTCATTAATAAAACATTAGGAAATATTTCAGTGTTCTGCTTCTTGAAGATCAAATGGTTTTATTAAAAAAAAAAAAAAAAGTGTCTCTGGTCTCATATTTTGAAGTTCTTCTTAAGATTGTACATGGGAAGGATAATAGCCAATGGCAATACAAATGTTGAAAAACAATGCTTTAAAGTTCTGAAAAAATCCCCAACCCTTTATAAATAAAGACAAGAGGTTGAGCACAACGGCAAGTTAATCATCCATTACTGACCCTTATTTAAAGCAAACATAACCGTCTTGAGGTAAATGTGTGCCACTGTGGGATTTGAGTATTCACACATCACTCCATTGGTTAAAAGGTCTTTGGCATGTAATCAATGCCACATAAACATATTCAATCAAATGATGGCATCTTGATCCTCTTGAGTGGACTTATGATCTGCTTAAAGTAATTTCTCAAATTCAAGTAAACAGCAAAAGGGTGCAATGCTCCCTCAAAATATTGTGCCCCCTTAGTTTTGTATCCATATTTTCTATCACACAATCTGCCCCATCCCTCATTCTCACTCGTTTTGTTGTGTCTGAGCGCTTCATACACGTAACTCTATTGCACGCATAACGCATCAAAGTTAGACATTTTACCAGCTGAAAAAATGAATTGTGATTAGCATTCCCAATAGAAGGACGGGGATAATTCGACAGTTTAGTTTTACTTTCAAAGGTATGTACTTCAAAAAACCTTCCACTCTTTCACTGAACAGCTGAATCGAATATCTGAATCGTAACTCGTTTGAATCAGGGCAAGAAGAGGCAGCCTGGTTGGGCTTGTATTATTTTGTAGCTTTTTGGAAATGCGTGGGAAATGTCAGTAATAAGCGTTGACATTGTTTCATCATTGGCATTGCTGCGAAGAAGGGGATTTGATTTTAATGTTGTTTTATATGGTAGAATAGTTGCTTGCTTTGCATTACATCGATGAGGGTGGGCAGACCTTGACCTATCTCTGTTGTCCTACGTATTACAGCACTCTTGTGGCAAGACAGCTTGGGAGTGAATTGTCCATTTTTTTTAAAGCAGTGCACTAGCCTATATTCTTGCGGAGAGACACCCGCGTGTGGCTGCAAATACATTGGTTGTAATTGTACTATAGATTATTGTCACTCTTGTGTTATCAGTAAGTGAAAAATAGTTGTGCCCCCTCTGTCATTTCTGATGCCCCCTTGCCTAGTAAATCCTGCGGCCGGGCCTGATCCACGTTGGGTCTTAGGTGACTCTTTTCATGGTGCTATAAAATGCAGCCAATAAGGGGAGCCAAAAAACATATATTTTTATATCATAAAGATCAAAGATATGAGAAGGGCTGGAATTGTGTGGAATTAAGCACATTTGTCAAATGAATTCAGCATAAACCTTCCCAGCGATGGGATGGAGTGGGCCCAGAGTCCTCGTATTCAGTTAGAGTCCCCGTGGTTAGGGAGATGCTGGAGTAAGGAGACTAATGGAGTCTCGCCGGCGCAAATCAAATCATATCCTGAGATGGCGTGTGAGAAACAAAACCACACGGGACTCAGTCGGGTTGGGACTGAGAGCAGCCAGGGGGCGGGGCTACTCGCTGCTCCTCCATCCGATTGGTCTGTGAGCGCAGGATGAGGCTGAGGAAGTCCTCATCTGGGACTGTGAGGCCCCGGGACACAGGGGGAGGGGCCGCACATCTTTGGTCGTCCAGCCTAGAACCCTGGAGACACACAGGAAGGGTCCTTAATATGACCTTCATGTTATACTAAACCATACAGCGCAAGTTACCATGAACTGTTACTTCCGGGAATGATGTGAATCAGTCAGTGCTAGTTGAGTTATCTTAAAGGTTGGGCAAACCTCTGAAGGAAAACCAAACACCACTTTTTAGAGCTAAGTCCCCACCCACTTCCAAATGTAAAAGTAATGCCTGCTTTTGACGCACTTGTGGTAGGAATTTCTTTATTTAGCGGCAGGTCTATCTCACTGGTCAAGCCTTCGCCATCTCCACTCGCTTCAATCACATTATTCTTTGGGTGGGGCGGATCGGGGAGGGGGTTGTAACCAGAACGTTGGATTGATGTTACCTGGTAACCCCAAACTCCCAGGAACAATGAATGCATAAAGGCCAATTCGAGTCCATATTGCCATCTTATCCTACGTAGAGGTTTGGATTAGGATCAATCCAAAGCACTACCATGTAACCCACTACATCTCAAATAAGTTGTTTTAAGGTTTGGCTTTCCTATACAATAGTCTGTGTCCAATTTAAAATGAAGCTTTTTAAGTCAAGAAAAGGCCAAATTATGAAATTGATGATCATGCTATGCCATGGTATTCCAGGATTTACATACAGACACACAATTGTACTCATCCATCAACAGGATATGCAAGGAGTAAACAACACAAAAGTATATAAATAGACTAAGCCAGTAAACCTAGACACAAAACTACAAGCATTATGAATCAAGCACAATTTGCCCACACACAACCCTTTTGCTAGACACACTATTCATGATGATTTGCAAACTGCACACCTGCTACCTAAATGCTAATCCTAAAAATAAGCATCATAAAAAAAGTGTCCATGACCAGGGAATCCCTGCCCCCCCTCCGCTGTGTTACCTGGCACTTGACAAGCATGGCGAAGAAGTCGTCCCCCTCGGGGGTCTCAGCAGACATGTCCAGGCGACTGCCGGGGGAGGCCATGGGGGGAGCATCGCTGCTGGAGATGGGGGCTGTGGTAGAAAAAAGAAAAAAAAAGGATGTCTCTGAGAAGATAAACATTTAGAAGTGTCCCAGCTGCTGGCTGATGTGTGCTGGTGGTGGTGTTAGTGCCGTTAAGGTCACCTTGGGCGTAGGCTTTCTCTGGCTTGGAGGTGGAGAGTGTGGGCGGAGGGGATGAGTTGCTGAGTCGAAAGCCAGGAAAATGGCCCTTGCTGACTCGCTGGTCGTCAAGGCGACGGCCCCCCAGCTCCAGACCTGGATCCTGGGACGGTGCCTCGCCGTCCAAAATACCTACAAGCCGCCGCGTTAGGGACAGATCAGATGAGCGTGGGCGTGGTCCAAAGTGCCAGTGGGCATTTCTTAACAACTGCCATTGAAACCACATTCCCATAATAATGAAAATTTGCTTTCAAAAGCTCATGGTTTCTTGCAGACACAAACACTGAGCCACAATCCACAGGTCTGGTGTTATTTTATCTCCTAATCCAACGATCTACCCTTTCGATCTGCATACTTTTTAAACTCTCGTCTTCTCTTGCCCACCTTAGACCAAACCACGATGAAACTGCTGAAGTACAACTGTGGTTGACACAGGTGTACAAACTGCTGCGGTCATAATTAAGAAAACAATCACTGGGGGCGTGAGGAAAATGGATGCTGCTGGAGCACAGTATCAGCATGTGGTTTTGTAATATTGTTTAGGACTGAACCTTCACCTCACAAAAACAATTAAATCAATGAAGCAATATGGTACCTCTCTCAACTATTGACATCACATCACATCTAACTAATGAAGTCGGTGAAACATAAGGAAAGAAACTAAATAAAAGAAACGATTAATAAAAAGAAGAAGTCATATCTATATACAGTTGTAAATAAGATGGTGATAATGTAAATGACAGGAATAAGACATGATCACAGCCAGGCTGGCCAGGTAAATGGAGCTAACTTACACTTCCTCTGGGCTACGGGTGGGGTTGACACGAGGGAGGTGGACACAGGGACACTGCTTTGTCCTTCCAATAGGCAGCACCTTTGGTCATCCATTCTGCTGCCCTGGAAACGGTACAGCAGGTCGAAAAGGCCATCTTCCCCCAGGCTGTCCCGGGATCCAGGCTACAAACAGACCGTCACACGCACTTCAAATATGAATTTATGTGATAAAACCTGTGGGAACTGAGCTTTCCACCTAGACAAGTACATCGATTCTTAAAACAGTCTGTCTCACCTGTTCTCAAGCACCTCATCACCCATTATTAACTTTACCAACTGAATGCATTCTAAATTATGAATGTTAACATCAAATTAAAAACAAATGGTTTATCCAAATAATCCAGCTATAAAAGTGATCTATGAGAAAATATGTGCACATATCACTGCCCGACAAAATAATTCTGCCTTAAATTATATCTGTAGAGACTAGGCAGCACTGTAGACCTTCCCTGCAGTGTGGAAGTACCTGAGCAAACGCTGGCAGTTCTGACTCAAATACGGAACCATCACTGCTGCTCTCCTTATGGCCTTTAGGGGGAGACTGACTGCTCTTCTGCTTTTTGCTCTTTAAGCGGTTTAACAGGAAGCGCTTTGTGGATGCCTTGACTGTGTTATTCTTGGAAGACTTGATGGGAACCTCCTCATCCAGCTCCTGTGTATTCGTTTGACAGAGAGATTGATAATGTCAGTAGGTTTTTAAAAGATATGCAAGAAAAACGAGTATATTGAGAGAGAGGGAGAGCGAGAGCGAGAGACGTACTTGATCTGAAAGTCCAGTTTGACTTTTGTCAGTATTTGGACCAGGCAGCTGCGGACTTTCTGTATTGTCTTGACTCGGAGACTCTGCCTTGACTGCTAAAACAAACAACAAAGAGGGTTTGTCAGTTTCCTTATCCAGACCAAAAGCTTTTGGTTCCTTTTAGGGTTAGGGTTAGGACAAGCACAGCAGCACAACAACAGGAGGGAGGTCTGGGATGGCATGAAGAAGAAGGGCAACATCACAGGAGAGGGGGATGTTGGGAGTGCAAACCAGCTAACCTGTTTTTTAACAGGTTTGATACCCCAGCTCCCACAACCAGCGACGGCCCACTTCACACCCCCCCCATGTCCATCACCCAACCCCCCCACACCCATGGACAGTTCAACCCCCCTCCCCACCACCATCACCAAGGACCAGGTGAGCAGAGAGCTGAGGAGGCTGTGTCCAAGGGAAGCAGCGCCCCGGACAGAGTGTGTCCAAGGATGCTTAAAGCCTGTTCTGCTGAACTGGGGGAGCCACTCCAGCATGTCTTCAACCTGAGCCTGAAGCTGGGGAGGGTCCCAGTGCTCTGGAAGACTTCATGTCTCATTCCGGTTCCCAAGAAAAAACACCCCAGGGAGCCGGGTGACTTCAGACCAGTAGCACTGACGTCCCACATAATGAAGACCTTGGAACGGCTGCTGCTCCATGTCCTCAGACCCCAGGTCCACCACGCACAAGATCCACTGCAGTTTGGATACCAGGAGAAGGTGGGCGTGGAGGACGCCATCCTCTATCTACTCCATAAGGCCCACTCTCATCTGGACAAGGAGAGCGGTGCTGTGAGAATCGCGTTTTTTGATTTCTCC
>OMKX01058450.1:0-10405 GCA_900302425.1 Brosme brosme
GGGGTTGTTTTTAATGTTGATAACGTTGATTAGCCAGAAGCAATCACAATCTGAAAAACCTGTTTGACAAGATGTTTAAATGCGATAGAGATAACAATAGTTGCGTCGGAAATGTCTACTTTGACATTCAAACCATCATAACAAGTATCTGGATATCTGGAAGACACAATATCAAGGCAGGGCCATTGTGATACATTTTAAGGAATATCTTCCAATTCTAAACTATTCCAAACAATATTGTATGTCATTTTAAACTAAACTAATCGACACATGCATTTTCCATGTCATTGTCAGCAGAATGACTACAGTCAACTATTGCTTGTCCCTGCTGTTTGTCTCTTGGGCCAATGAGACAATCCATCTCTCATGAAATATACAAGCAGCAGAGGCATCTAGGATCAAGTTGGTCTGGAAGAGCAGGGCTGTACCTCTTTGGAAGGGTTCGCAGACTTGGTGAAGATGGTCTTCCAGTAAGCCCAGACGAACATGACGAAGGAGACGTGGAAGAAGATCAGATATACAACTGGAAAGGGAGAAAAATACAAAATGACTAATGGAAACACACTCAGAGATAGTTGCATCGATCCACAGACCATTCCCTCTAATTAACAGGAAATTAAAGAGGTAGCCAGCAGGAGTCTTAACTCGTGGATGATCTACCAAGTCCTAAAACAAGATATGACCACAGCAGTGATAACATATGTAAGCATCGGACGAGTCGGTGTGTGCGGTGCCATGAGATTTGGATTGGGATTGGAATTAGACCGACGCCACTGCTTTGCCAAAGATTCAGGAAATACTAATGTCCTTCCACAGCGAAGAGAAACGACAGGCAGCAATAGAGTGCATGTACCACCGACAATGGGCTATCTGTCGAGTTGTCAAGAATGAGAAAAGCAAAGAAATGTATTTTTATACTTACTCTGCTCTCCTATACTGGGTATAGTGACTGAAACATAAAACATACAAATCAATGTTATTTAGACGAAACACAAACTTCTATATAGAACAATTTGATTAATAATAATTCTTATTATGTATAACAATAATGTATTAGGCTGACAACGATAAATATGGGTTCACATGAATATGGAATAGAATTAAGAGCAAATCAATTTTGTATAGGTTATTGTAAGGGTGATTTGACTTCACCAACCTATGCTATATACGTTTTAGCTTGCAAAGAAGCACCATTTAATCCGTTTCACCATTTAGTCGATAAATGCCAGCAAACCGACAATTTAATTGATTGGCATCCGAGCTGAAGTAATAGTAACATTTCTTGATCCATGCCAGACAGTATTTTTTTCCCCCTTGATGATGGGGAACAATAGGGGCAAAGCGGCGAGGAACCAATAACACCACAGACAAACTTTGATTTGAACCTACAAACGAAAAATGTTAACACAAATGCCACAGTTTATGTAAAACATGTCCCATTACGTTTATACATTTTATTTTCTTAGTAGTTGGAATGCTTCCCAACACCAATGTTGGAAATGCAACCCATACTTCCTGCTGGACAGCAGCAGTGTGGACAGCAGTAAACCCCACCAGGCGTCCAAATGCACTCTCGGTCGGGGGACGTGATGGGTACTTACATATGCAAAGCTCCACGACATACGCATAATAGGACCAGCAGACGACAAGGGCGATAAAGATCACAGGTATCCATGATAATCCTCGTTGACAGCATCTTAATACGTGTGTAGGCGCCATCTTTCTCCTCGGAAATGAAAAAAGGGAGTGTCGATGTGACGTCACTTGATAAAGTCTCTTGTTTCAGCCCAGGCCCCGGCACAATCTATATATATATATTTAAAAAGATATATATATATTTATATATAAAAATACATCTGCCAAAAGGTATTTGATTTTCCTTGCTTTATCCACAGACGTCAACAGATTGTCTTGCTTTTACATAGACGCGGGGTTCAAATTCGACCCAACAGCTGACCAGAAAAAGAACAGATGAACGAGACAGAAAAGTAACGAGGAAAAGGACCTCTGCAGTTCAAAGTCTGAAACAACACATATATCTCTTGACTTCCCGTATGACTCACGAACGACTAGAAGGAAACCCTAACCCGAATCAACGATCCCCAAGATCTAAAAAGTGAAACCGCTTCAAGAAAAGTCAACGAAATCGTTGGCTAATAATGTGTCTTGGGGACATGGACATTACTAAGTATTTGTTGCGTATTGGTTTTAACTATCCCGCTGAACCGACCTTAGATGTGCTGCGGTCGCTCCACAGCTGCCATCTGCTGTCAGTGCCCTTCGAGAATCTCACCATTCACTCCGGGGGGCGGATGAGTCCCGACCTCACAATTGTCTATGACAAAATTGTAAACCAGCGTCGTGGAGGCTTATGCTATGAAAATAATGGCCTCTTCTCTTGGTTGCTTTCAAAACTGGGCTTCGACGTCACCATACTATCAGGCCAGGTGAAGAATGCGATTACCGGCTGTTACGGACCACCCTTTGACCATCTGATCTCAATGGTTAGTCTGGGTGGTCGGCGTTGGCTCTGTGACGTTGGATTTGGGAGTACAGGGTTCAGAGTGCCCCTCTCATTGGATACCAAGGATGAGCCACAGACACAGGGCCACCGAGTTTACCGGATCAGGAAGGACGAAGACCAGCATTTTGTGGAGTGGCGCGGGGAAGGAGGTCAAGTGAAGGAAGGAGAGTGGATTGGAATATTTAAATTCACTCTTGAACCTCGCCAGAGAGAAAACTTCGCTGAGATGTGCGACTATCACCAGAGCTCTCCCTCTTCCATCTTCTTCTGCAAGTCTCTTTGTACAATTCCGAAACCTTATGGAAGTCTAACCTATGTTGGGCACAAGTTGACCACCACCACATTCCCCACAGCGCAGAGGGCCTTCAACACTAGCACGAGGGAACTCAAAGATGAAGAGATTCCTGTTATTTTGGAAAATATGTTTGGAGTTGTATTGACGTCTCCCCTTATTCCAAAGGACGAGGACATATTACCACCCTCGGTTATGTATTGACCGGTTGTCCAGAAAACAAATGAAATCAATTACATTGCAAACTCAAAAGATAAATTCTCGAGTTGATTTAATAAATTAATATACAACACTTTAAGATGTACAATGGTCATCGCAGTAATTTTCATATTCTTTTTTTTTTTAAGACAACAAAGTTTGTGTTCAAAGTATTTACACATGTACAATTCTCAGGCAGGACTTTACAAAGCAAGGCATGAACATCAATACAGATACTGGGATTCAAAACAAATCTTGCACCCTTCCACCTCGCTCTCCCTTGCCTACAAAATTTAAATCTTGGCATCAAGTATCTCGCACATAATATGAAATCCAGCCAATCAACGACCGTTAGGGGTCATCCAGCAAAATGATTGACGTCCATTGAAAAAAAAGAAAAAAAAGAAAACCCTGCTTAAGATTAATACGCGATCCAAGTAGATATAGTCCAAGGAATGATTTGAAATCCAGGAAGGGGGTGGCGTGGTCGTGGGGGTTTAAGTGAGCAAACATATGGTGACTTGTCCAGCGTGCTACTCTGCTGCTGCAGGGCTGGGAGGAGGCGGCGGGACCGAGCTCACTCTCCCCGCTTTGCGTTCGTAGTTGACGAGCCGCTGACCAACCAGGTACCTGGGAAGGAGAGGTGACGAAAACACATATTTTGTCGTTATTTGTTTTTTTTTGCGTTGCAATTGTATTATTTTATTTCATTATATGTGGGGCCATCAAACAATGAACATATCTTAAGAAAGCACGTTGACATGTTAAAAATATTTTACCCACTACGGGTAAAGTGGGCAATGAACCAATTAAAATGATTTGAATCTGCATTTTATCAGCGTTTCTGCCTCATTTCAACATACTGCATGCAAACGAGCAGCAACGCAAGGTCCCCCAGTATGAAATGCGTTGTGCGACACTCGAACGTTTGGCCCCAGGAGCCTTACTTGTCGTTCTTGATGTGCTCGTACAGGCGTTTGAACTGGCGGATCTGGAAGGAGAGGATGCCGATGAGAGACACCACCATCAGGAGGAAGGGGTAGATCCGTCTCTGTATCAGGATCTCCATCTCTGGAGTGACACCTGTGGGAGAAAGGCAGTTCCTTCAGTCCTAGGCCCTCCCCAGTACTTTTGAGTATTTCTGTATCATTTTTTACATGTTTATAGATGTTCCACCCCAATTGATTAAGTGACTCGGTAGTAATTCTCTTAGTAATAATAATAATAAGTAATAATCTAACAATTTGGCAAATGTTAGATTATTATATATATATGTTTATTTATTATTATCATGACATTAGTAGTATCCTCAAACAAACATTTGAACAGCTCGATTAAGGGTTAAGGGTTCCTTAATGACGATAGAGAGGCAGTGCAAGCCTCATACACCACAGCAACATGCTTCAATCCCAAGTGGACAGTCCTAACCAAAACGCTAGGTCTTAACATAGCAAATCATGCTGAGATGCCATTGGTGAAGAGATGCCATTGGTGAAGACATTTATGGAATGAGGAAGAGGAAGTTGGCAACATTGGTTTCCTGACGCAGTATGACAAACCTCCAAATGAGAGCCTGTCCGTGAACCAGAGAACCATAGCAGCCGGAGAGACGGACGGTGAAGACCTACCCACAGAAGGCACCAGGCCTGTGGCGATGACGTAGGGCACGCACAGGGACAGCAGCAGCACCGAGATAACAGGGGCCGCCAGCTTGCGGATGATGAAGTGGAGGTCTATGTTGCGGATGCCGTTTGCATAAACCTGATGGGGGGGGGGAGGAAGGGGGAGGTCATCAGCAATTTGAGTTGAATCATTCAGACAAGAAAATTCGAATCAAACACAGTATGGGCTTAGAGGTCGGGGAAACCGGGGCGCATACCAAAACACATTTGTCAAATCTAGTTGGGGAAACCTCTACGATGTTGTCGTTTTGCAGTGTCACATTTCTGTCTGGCACTCCCCCCTACATCTCACACTCACCTGCTCAATCACGGTTTTCAACCACCACTGTGGGCCCATGAGGGTGATGGCGGCGATGATTTTGGCATGAAGAACTCCAAGAGCCCAGTCCTGAACACAAGAGTGCAATGTTAACCCCAGCTCATCATCATCGGCATCACATGATACCCTGCTTCATCATAACATGCATCACCCCAGCATGTGACTCTATGAGTTACACAATGCATCTCAGACAGGGACTTCCAATAGGAATGGGGCGAGAGAGGGAAAGAATAAGACACAGAAAGGCATGGGAGAAGGAAGAACCAGATCAGAGAGGAAGAGAAGAATGAAACGTGTTTTGAACACACACACACACACCTGCCAGGGGTAGAAGAGGGGTGTCTGGTCCAGGGGAACTCTGAGCGGAGCCACGATCACCAGCTCAAACAGCAGTCCCAGCAGCAGAGGAATCACTCCGGCAACCAGGATCGCCACCACCAGAGTCTTCAAAATCTGCACACGCACACAGAAACAAACACACACACAAAATGTGCTTCAGCAAAGTGTTTGAAGGAGACGCTGTGCAAACAAAACTCTCTCTCTCTGGCCGCCAACCACATCAGTAAGAGGAAGAAGTCTGCTCCAAGACTGGTCTTTCTTTTGTTGGTCCTTCCGTGGAACAAAGCAGATGCAGCCCAGTAAACACTCAGCCCTAGCATTATCAGATGTGCGCTACCTGCCAACGGCTGGAATTAATCACTCTCAAAATGACGGGAAAATATAGGCCAGGGCTGAAAGGCTTTTGTGCTCTGGAAAGTAGCAATTACATCACGGCCTTGCGTGGTCTACAGAAAAAGGCTTCTACTACGTCAACTTGGGTTTGAGTGGCTGTCTTCTTTGATTTGATTCATGTCACTATTACAGCACAGCAACAAAAAACGTATTTTCCAAATCAAGTGAAGCGTTTACAATGAGCTGACTTGACCACCACTCTGCCCCACCACTGAATCACTTGTTTCACCACAGCTTCCGAATCATTAACATATATATATATAACATATTCACTTCAAATCAAACAGTGCTTGAACATATTAAACCATGAGTATTTTCATATTCTATTAAATAACACGAAACATCCCAAAAAAAATCTTTGTGGCTCCAGCCTCTTCGTCTTTCCTTTTGAAAGACCACTAGATCGACGGGGTTGACCTGTTATATCACAACATTGCAGGGTGGAGGTTGAGGGAGGAAGGAGCATTCTCGGGGGTGTCATTGCACTCGGGCTGCCCCTTCCACCCCACCTGCACCATCAGTTCTCTGTACACCTTATGGGGTAGGGGGGCGTATTGAGGGCCGTACCATGAAGGTCCACTCCTGGACCTTGAGCATGATGACCGTGCGGCCCTGGGGCATCCAGGCCAGCAGCACGGTGATGCCCCGGATGGAGAGCCAGCACACGTACAGGCCGCACGCCGCCGTGTACAGCTCATGGATCTTGGAGCTCCCCGTCCAGAAGGACATCAGCCAGCGGCCCGTGAACACTGGCCAAGAGAGAGAGCGAGAGAGAGAGAGAGCGGAAAACATGGGTACTTGGAACAGAGAAAACGGTTCTCGTTTGGTTATCGCTAAGCCTGCATGTCGTTGTGTTTGCACATGCAAACCAAACTGAAAAGCGGGCCCAGAAATCTCTCCGGGTGATAAGTTGACTTTGGCTAAGGCAGCGTTTTAACGTTTCATACGGCGTACATTAAGCTTTAAGTAATTGAAGGAGACTCCTTTATCCAAAGCAACATATAGTGATTTAGTTTGGTTGAATACATGTCGTTAATGACCCAGTAGGGATTGTAGACTGTGGACATTGGGAGTTGAACCAAGAACCTCGTGGCTAGGAGTCAAACACCCCAACCACTACTAGAACACTGTGCCCCCGCTTTTTTTACTGCTGGCTCCTCAGGACACACTCACAAAAACCACTGCCATAAAAAAAGCCCCACTCTCTGTAATTATGGCTTGGGTGTGGAGCTCGTGAGGGAAAACAGATGTGTGTTTGCAGCTCTCACCTGGTAGGGTCAGACACACTAGACTGGCCACCAGGAGAGTGATGCACATGAACGCTATCAGCAGCACAATCTGAGGAGATATAAAGCAAAACATTAAAACCAACAAAGTTGAGGATGAGTCAAGTGGGTTACGAACATTGGAAATGAGAACAATGCAGTGGGCGATGTCACATTTGGAGTTAAAAGAGAAAACAAAAAAGGGATTGGCACTTTTCTTTGTTAAGGGCGAGCAGGTCCTATGATGAGGGTTGAAATTGTAAGCTGCCAGTATGTAATCAAGCGAGGAAACTGGGCGGGCAGCCGGCCCAGGGCAGGCAGAGGGCTGGGTTGAATTAATGGATGCGAGTGGTGGCTAGGGCGTGGACCCCCTGCTAAATATAGAATGTGTGGAGAGCGCAGCTACAAGAAGTCCATGCAATGGTTCCCAGGAAAATACACCAAAGTAGTTTCCCTCTCGTATGCACATTTTTGTTTTAACTTTCGATCTCCGAGCTAAGGGAGAAGTTCCCTAAATAACCCTTCTGGAGTCATTTTCACACCTACCCGGGCTTTTGTGTGCACCCCCGACGGTATTTAGGTTGCTTGCTTTAATATTTAGAAAATTGCAAACCCCCCACCCCTATCTAATAACCCATTCAAAATCTCACTCGACGTTACACTCATTGTAAACGCACGTTCCTTCTTCTCATGGCTGATATTGTCCTTCTGATGAATGGGTCGCCCTTCATTCTCTGGTATTTCATTATGTTACTGTATTATGTTACTATTAACACTGTTCTGTTGCTTTCCTTTACAAATGCAGGAAGTTCACCCAGGCAGTTTAGTGTTGAACTCAAGGATGCATATCAAGGGGCGCCCCGGTAGCTCACCGGGTAGAGCGCGTACCACATAAAGGCTAGTCCTTAACGCAGTGACCCGGGTTCGATTCCTGCCCGTGGTCCTTTGCTGCACGTCTTCCCCTCTCTCTCCCATACTTTCCTGACTTCCTCACAATCATAAAGCAGTAAAAATGCAAAAATAAAAAGGATGCATATCAATGCATGACGTACCTGCAGACAATAACATCAGGTTTGTCGTCGAAATAGTGTTGTATTACTGCAAGCTAGAGAAACCGATGGGATTGTTGTCCACAAGGATTTCGAGCAGGAATACACAGAAGAACAGCTGGCTAACATGCAGGTTGATCTTGCGAGAGTAAGATCCAGTCAGGAGCAGGCTTGGCTATTTTAAATGAGATAACTAATCGTAAGATGAAGGGCAACACGTCCATTAGAAGGACAGCAGGGACGTGTGATAACAACGAGTCTAATGTGGAGTTTGATGTTGAATGGGAACAACAAAACAACGGGGTAGGTGTGAAAATGACCCCAGAATTGGTATAAAGTGAAATTCCCCTTAAACAAGGAAGTTGCCGCGTAGTCTTTTTCGTTTTTTTTTAAATCCAACTCCACTTGAGGAACTGCGATGACCACACAGATACCGGTGGTTCTGTAAAACATTGCAGAGGCATTTAAAAGCCACTGCTGTCTTGCGTAACAATTACAGATTACACCGCGGTGCAGAGATAAAAGCGAACGTGTGACCATGTGACGATTAGTTAAACCCGCCCCTCCCCATAGCAACGTCTGTGGCTGACTCACCCTGACTGGGAACCGCATGGGGCGGTGGTACGGCTGGAAACCCACCGGCCCCCCCTGCTGGAGGATGGCCTGGTGGGCGGCGTGCAGTCCCTCCCCCACCGCCGGCAACGGGTTGTTGTTGTTGTTATGGTGACCGGCAGGGGGGTTGTTGTTGTTGTTGTTGTTGACAGCCTGGTTGCCCTCGGTGTCCTCCTGTTCCCCCAGGAGGTAGGAGTGGAGGTCACTATAAAAAAAAAAGAAGGAAATAAAAAGGCGAGGGCGGTTGGTGTTGGTATCTGGGCCTTATTTGACATGCTGGAACTTTTGGCCTTAAGGACACATAAGGTCCAACTAGATTGATTGTTCTGTACCCTGAATGCTTTGAAAAACCTGAAAAAAATCATGAAAACTGACCAGTTATCCCAAATTACCCATAATTAGGGATACATGCTCCTTAATCATGCCCGACCTTAAAACATTTTTTTTCTTTTTTGATTCTGTTAAAAATGGCTGAGTTATGCGCAAAAATGATTATGCAAATTAGATTCCATTACTCAATCAGTCAAAAGTCCGCTTCACAATGGCCAAGGGACCTATAAGTTGGTGGGCCTATCAAGGACATCCCCCTTAGGTAATGTGGAAAGTTTTTTGTCGATAGGTCAAAAAATGTCACAGTGTCAATTTAAATTACCACTGTTGCAGCTGCTCACCAAGTCATTTTTTATAATGGAAGTCAATGAGGAAAACCGCTGACTTCAACCATTCCGAAGGTGAACAACTCAGTTGACAAAGTTGGTACACATAAAGAAACCACACGTAAGCAGGTCTCCAAAAAGTAAAGTTGCACGAATCAAAGTTAAACGATCAGTCCCATTATTCAATCAATCACGAGGCATGGCGACATGTCTCGTTTGCTGCATGTTGTTCCCTATCCCACTCTCATCCCCTTTCCCGTCTATCTTTACACCCTGTGTCAATTAAGGCAAAAAGAATGGTAGCTAGTGACGTATACAAAGATGGATCTGGGATCTGTTGGGAAAAAATAGTAGACTGAGACGGAGAGGAGATAAAATTGTCAGCACGAGGGCCTCGGATTTATTTAGTAAGGTGAAAAAGGTCATACTGAGCTATAGAGCGTAAGAGATCGATCGAGCGAAAATGTCTAAGTCCCTAACAGCGCTGAGGTCGTCCGGAGCTTCGCCTCTGTAGAGGTTCTGCTTCGAATGAGCGTAGTGTCCTTCAGGGTGTATCAGTCTTATGTGTTTTCTTCTAGCGAATTGTGTGTTGCAAGTTGTGTGTGTCAAGTCTGGTGTGGGAGTTTCTCGAGAGCACCTGCCTGGCCTTGAGCACCCCGGGCTGTGGCCGAGTGTTATCGGCAGGTGGATTCGAATGAGTGTGTGCATTGTGTGAGCCTCAGACGGCCCCTGTCGTTGGGACGTGTGGCCTTCACTTCGGGCCTTAACGTGTGCCTATATCTGTACTGTATATGTGGTGTGTTTGTTAGGTTATTTTGGCCATCAGTCCCGCCCCCTCCAACACAAAATGATTATTTGCCAATTACCGTATTGGTCCGAATATAAGATTGCCTTTTATCCCCTCGAAATAGGTCCGAAAAAGTCGGGTCGTCTTATATTCGGGGTCTAGTATTCAGAGCGCAGCTTCTCTTCTTCGCCTCTCCCTTTAAATGTCAATACACATTCGCGGCCCCAGATGGTGCCAAAAATTGGTTCCGGGAAGAAGTAGTCCAGCGTCCTTGACAACCAGCCCGTTA
>OMKX01058455.1:0-10484 GCA_900302425.1 Brosme brosme
ATCAGCTCACAGCTAGCCCACAAATATTGACCGGTGTCAGGGGGGTGGGGGTGGGTCGGGAGTGAGTGTAGAGGGGTAGGGGGTAGGCCATGTGCTGTTTAACATGGCAACTGCTTTGATTTGACACCTGCAGGGACCATTTGTGTTTGCTCTTTCTTCACACCTCTGGTGTGAAAGCTGGCAGACGGCTGTGACGCAAAACTGGCCCAATTACTTGTTCTGTCTCTCCGCCAAGTTTATTTATAAACCACAACATGAAATCTGGTTTCACAGAAGGCCATGCTCTCTGAGATGACGCCACTATGATGTGGAGGAGGATTGAGAAACGGAATGTCATTTGAATGTTTTTTCAATGAGCCTCACCAAAAAGTTTGAATGACAATGTTAAATATAGCGTTGTAGTTACATCTACGTTGAGTGGCTTCCTTATGATCAGTGAAAAACAACATAAAAGACAACTTTACGTTTTTTTTTTGTGTGTTCTGTAACCACAAAGATAAAGACTTTTATAACATTTGGCTTTTTCCAAATGTTATTTCTGGCCAGACTGCTCTATTGTGTAATGTGTATTGGCATAGGCTCAATGGAGGCATGCATGTGTGATATCCTATAGCACTTAACACATGAGTGTGTGCGGTGCCAGCCACTAGCCTGCCCTATTGGGGATTGGGGTCGAGTACTCTCCTCTAGACGTCCTGATGTGTCTTAAAGAAATGCAATTACCCTGTCTGACACTTCCATTTCTTCTTTTGAAGCTTCCTGTACACTAGCCTATCATGGGAAAATGTGGATTATACTGGCCCTAATCAGAAGCAGATTTTTAATCTTCCTAAAGAGGGGACATTACAAACTCGGCATTTATGCTTCACGGCTCGTGGCCTATTCAAATAGTAGGGTTAGGGTTTGAAAAACATCAACAATTTTGCTTGAACCCACCTTTAGTTTCTCCTCTTTGATTCCGTCTGTTTGGTCCACTATTTCATAGTAGTATTCGACAGAAGGGACTCTGTAACAACTCTCCTTCAGGTCACAGGCCACCACAGTCTGGATGAGGTTCATTTTGTTGGGAGTCTCCACTAAAGCTGAGTCAAACTTTGTGGGGACACAGGAGAATCCATCTGAGAAGGACACAGGAATTCATTTATACATTTTTATAATTGATATAGCTTTATTTGACTTGAGGGCTTTATTTTTAGTAAGTAATAATGTTCAATGAGGGCGGGTTTCCCAATGGACCCCGTTCACAGTAAGAAAAGCCCAGGTTTAGGTATAACATTAATTAGGAGACCGTTCGATTAAGGTACGGCAGTGCACCATTATAGACACAACATTGACCATGTTGGTGCTGCGACGGACATAGAAATGGACAGACATAAATAAAACCAACAATGTTAAAATGGCAGGAACAGTAAGTAACTTTAGGCTAATATTGATGTATGTTCCCCTCAAGACTGATAGCCAATTACAAAACAGCGCCATAAAAACCTAAACCGGTCGCCATTTTGACTAATATATTTTGTAGTGGTTAGTGGCCTAAATCCTATTTTCTATGACTCGGGCATTAATTGTCACTTATGGGCACTTTTATGAACAATGCAGGTAGGCCTATCTGTGTCCATGCAGGTCATACACACCTGGAGAGCCCTTGGACTTGGAGCATCCTCCTACGTCGACAACAGTCTCGTATGGCGTCTCAAAGAAATAGGTCCTCAATGCAGGAGTCCGGAGACACTGGGCGATTTTGGTTTCACAATGGCATTCCTGGATCACCTCGACCTCCCGTGGTCCTTCAAACAGAAGCACCCGGTCCACTCTCATCCCCGTGGGCTCGCACACGTGGCTCTCCCCGCACGACGGTGTGTGCTCGGATGGCTCCGCGCTCTCCGTTGACGCCAAGCGCGCCCCCATCTATTAGTAAGAAATCATATTGTTAAGACATGTTGAAACGTGTTCCGTAGTTGATGGTATCGTTTGATTATTATACCATTTGAAAGTACTAAGCTTTTGGGTTTCGATAATGAGTAGTTATGCATTTTTGGCAAAAAGCTATTTTTATGCCATATTTTCGTTGAAAGACTGAAAATAAAATAAATGACATAAGTTAAATCGATTCATAATTTCCTCAAAAATATCAACAAAGTTATAGGTTTCGTTTTATGCCATCGTGAACAATAATGATGTAACAGTGCGCCCTTGTGGCTGTTTGTAAAACTGCAGGGCCGACTCACTTTTTTGCTTCTGAGGAAGTCCAGCATTGAGGAATACTTGAGGTACTCCTGCTGCGGGCCATCGTCTGATGTCCTGGACGCGCCCCCACAGTGTGACCGGCACATTCCCACGTCCATGCTGACAGGACTCCCAGAGATGTCTGCCAACAACACACCAATATATATTATTGGTATGAAAAAATTCCCATTCATTGATAAATAATAAAAAATGATGTGCGGTGGGGGAAAAAAGCATGTTGTTTAACTTTCCTGTAAAATAAGAGTAGACCTCTTTATTCATATAGAGAACCCATTTGAAGTTTTACTTCAAAGCAAAACAATGGTTGTAATAATCAGTATGTTAAACTGGTTTTTACCTTGACCAATGTAAACAAAGTGGCTCTGTCTTCTGCAGCATGCCCTCAAGGCAAACAGGTTTCTCTGCTCCACATGCTTGCTCCACACTTCAGCCACTGAAGAGAACCACACCTACTAGGTTAATACAGTGCAAACAGACAGCTGCTCAGAACAGCATAACATTAGTTTCAACTGTTTATATTTACTGTAAGAGTGCAAGCAGAATGTTTGTTTTAATTGAGGGCCAGAAATAGTTGACTTTCATGTAAAGGCACATTTATGGATTAACATGTAACTATCTGTATATTAAAATATATTATTAAAATAATATTGCTATTTAATTATTTTTATGTGTGTGTCACAATCTGGAAGAAAATCTAAAAATAAGTAAACAAATGGCAATGACATTTGAATAAAATACTTGATTAAACTAATCTTGCATAAATCTGTTTCTTTTAGATTATTTGATCAGAAGAGCAATTTCGCTCTCCCCCACGCCTCTTCTCTCCCTATTCCCCTCCCCTTAATCTCACACATCAATTCATATAAAAAAATGTTTATAAAGTATGTCGGCTAAGACAAATAATGAACACCAATTAGCAAATAGCTGTCAACCTACGGGCCAACACACAACAACATAGTACTCACGGATGAGGTAGAGGACGGTCAGATAGAGCAGACTTGACCCACGTTTATCCATAGCTGTAGTCCGTATTCTCCTGCTCAGCAGCCAGTTCCAGTGTGTCCCTTGTGCTTATCGAAGCCTCTGATATTTATACAGAACCTCACTGCTGCTGCTGCCGTCTGGAATGACACTGGAAGAGAACAACGTCTCCCTCCAATGGTGTGGGAACTCTTTGCTGAAGAAGCTGAAGAAGAAAAAGTGCGAGCTAATCAAATTTCCATTCCCAGTGCCTCAGGGAGTCCCTAGCAGACGGGGGGCCACTTCAAAGGCCAGAGCTCCCAACGTCGTGAGCTTTCACCTCTTGTTCCTCCTGGGCTCTGGTGAGATGCGCTGTCTTTAGTGTGTCGACCTTCCCTCTCGCTTGGACCTTAATGAAGGGCTTAAGTAGGCTTGAGCCTTTAAGCGGGACTCATTCAAAGGCATTAATCATCTTTTATCTCTGGGGGGGGTAGGTGTTTAGCACCTCCAACTCAGAACAAAACCCCGGCCTAAACACACAAACAGGATCAGCATGGGGTCCGTGAAGCTCCCTTTTGGAGGGACCCCAGGCACCTTTGTGTTTATTCAACATGGGGCCAAATGGCCGGCCCTTGAAATCCCAAAGGTTTTCTTTCTCCTTCAAGGAGGGAGCAACTGTAGGCAAGAGATAAGTACATGTTGTATACAAACTAACATCTATGTAGTTGTCAGATAATATTTACCTTTCTTATCTTTGTTCATTTAGCTACTTCATCTCTAGGGTAAAGAGGAAATTATAAAAAAAAACACGACACATGGAATAGAAAATAAAAAACGAATCCTAAGACCTAATACTACTTGGTATTATCCTTGCCACTGAACTAATTTCACCCAGGAAAACTATCAGTGAAACGTGGTGTTTTTATCAATAACCCAATATCAATAAAAAAGTCACATAAAACTTTCAAATACAACTTAATTTGAGTAAATAGCACATGTCGTGGTAGCCTCTAGCCATAGCATCCTGATACTTTCTGTAGCAACATCTCTAGCAGAAGCCAGCATCGCTTTGATGTGCTAATGTGATCCTCTCATTGCAGCCCTCGAGCAACGGATCATCGTTAAGGTAGCCATCAGCCCGCAGACACTTTGATTAAGGCGATACCCTAACAGGAGTTTCAATTGCTGCTCCCCGAATCATTTAGAATCATTTGATATGCCGGCGTTGTCATCCTGATATAATACTCTTATTCAACATAAAGAGATAATTTAATTATCAACTGCAAATCATCCGATGATAAACACAATGTCTGAAATCCAGAAATGTACGATTTTTTTTCAGGCCCAGGTACAGAAATTGAGGCTATTAGGCGTCTAACTCTCTGTAGCCTGTTACAATGGACATGTCACGTCCACACCGACCCCTAACATGTTTAAGCTCACCTTTTTAATGAAAAGTGTATACTTCCTGCCCATGATGCGTATTGCATCCATAGTGGCCAAACAATGTCCTATGAGGGATACCATTATGACACATCACCTGCAACAAGATTGCAGAGTTTATCCACCCTGAACCCTCTGCGCTGCAATCCGTAGTATCCGTAGTCTGCCCTGTTTAGGGCAGAGGATGGTGGGGGGGTGTGAAGTGTGACACACAGACAGACGGCATGTGTACTGTCTACTCAGGAGTGACTATGGTCCTTTAGGTCTGGAGCCAAGGTCTTGCCTCTTGCCTAGAGGCTGGATCACGGGCTGTCCTCCAGACATAATGCAGCCTCGCCATAACTTGGCACCATAACCGGACACCTGAACCTCGCGCTGTATGTAAAGCAGGGCTATGGACACTTGTATGAATATGAAAACATGCTGACAGAAAATGCAAATAACCCAAATTTGAATAAACCACATAGAAGATGCTTGATTTTCTTTCCCTCATCAGGGTACATTTCAAATCAAAGACATTGAACCATTCAAGTACAACAGTATACAACAATAAAGCAATACAAATACTTCCACCACAAAACGCAAGGCAACGAGCAATTCTACCTCCTCTTGTGACCTATCCCGGTAAAGTTTGTTGCGGCCCGTAATCAGGACCGACCCATTATATCACATGCAGCACGTTACATTGTAATGCAGGACTAATCCCATCTGCGCATGTTTCTGACTCCAGCGCCCAGGGATTACAGTCCCATACACAGGGATTACAGAGTTTTAATGCTGAGGAACGTCAGGTTCGGATTATATCCGCCATAACGGACGGGACCCATGGGTAGAGGAAGAGCAGGTCAAACAGAAGGAAGCTGCAGACGACCAGGTACCCTGCAGGAGAGGTTGTTGGCTTTCCGCCGCTACAACGCTCCTCAGGGAACAGTGGCTTGCTGACCATTGGTGCCATTCGAGGTCTAAAATTTGTCATTCCTTTAATTAAGCAGGATTCAGTCCTTAAAGAAAATCTTGCCTTTTCCAAGTACAGACAGAATCGAGAATGTATTTAAACGGGAGTAATGTCTACGCCGAGAAGAATAAGAAGAACCCAAAAGGGAAGTTGTTATGTAAGTACAGATTTTTTCTTTTTTTAAGATACTAAAATGACAAAATTATTGCATCCCTTCTACTGTACTCTACCTTAAAACTACACTGAACAGTGATAGCACCATCATTGTTATTGCAATTGAGAATTGGGAGTGTATGATTGGCTCAAATTGGTCCATAACATGTGCCATATTATGGACACATCCTCTCGTACCAATTCTCAATGCAATAACCTATGTTTCCCCATGTTACCACAGACGCTACACTGCCCCTGATTATTTGGGGTTATGTTAATTCTGAAAGAAATCTCCAGATAATTTAATTAATTTCACAACATCCCTGCTCTGTCTACCTCCCCTTTCGTCCTCCGCACTCCAGGGAAAGGAGCTCAGCACAAGGCCATCTCCCGCCGAGGGGAGGCCTTCCCGCCTGCCTTCCCAAAAGCGGAAAGACAGGGAAAAAAGGTTGCGCCGAGAGAAGACAACAAAGAGAACCGGTCCGAGTCTGACATCTCGGAGGTCCAGGAGGAGGCGAAGCAGAGGAGCGTGTTTGAGAAGGCCGTCTATGACCTGAAGCACTCCGAGAAGGTGATGGACGAGGTGACCTGCGGACGCAGGGTGGCCCTCTATGAGCTACGAGGGGAGATCGGTTCTGGAAACTTCTCCCAGGTCCGACTGGGGATACACGACCTGACCAGTGGTGAGAGACCCATCTTATGTTTGTGCTGGGAATCTCAGCAAAGATGTCTTGCTGAACAGCACTCAGGCAGCATACTGTATATGAGCTAATACCTTGGCTTGAAATGTCCATATTGCTAGATAGAAGGACAGACAAAGCAAGAAACAATGCATTCGTAAATAAATGTAAAGCTGTTTAATGCATTCGAAGTGCCAACATCTATTTTTCCCTCCCTTCCATGGATTCTAATGGACAGAGAGGGTGGCAGTGAAAATTCTGGACAAGGCGCGTTTTGACAAGCAGTCCCAGGAACTGTTCCACTCCGAGATCTCTTGCATGCAGAAGCTGGCCCATCCGAACGTTGTGCGCCTGTACGAGGTGGTGGAGACCTTCAAGAGGCTCTACCTGGTGATGGAGTACGCAGGCGGAGGAGAGCTGTTCTCCCACATCTGCACCAGGGGGCGCCTGTCAGACCTTGAGAGCAAGCTTATTTTTGCCCAGGTGTTGTCTGCAGTCAAACACATGGTAAATCCCTGCAAACGCATGAGTTAATCCCTATTGACAGCACACATAGCACACTATCTGTGTCACTAAAATGCCATATCCAATGCCAAAATGCTGTCAATGCCAGCTTTAAGTAAATAAAATAAATCAACCTGGGGTAAGAACTTGGTGCTCTGGAAGGTGGAAAGGATACATCCTTGCTTTACACATCTCATTGTGCCAAGTTAAATCTATGCAGACGAGCTGTAGACACACTTTAGATTATTCTAGGGTTACATTTCCATCAAAAATAATAGAACAAAGAAATGGTTTACAATAAAAATGTGTTAATCCACACTAAAAGTAATTATAGCCTTTTGATAACAGCAGGTATATGGATCTATATGGTCTATTGTGTTTATTTACACACCAGGCTTGAGGTATGTGTGTGTCATAATCTGTGATCTATTATTTGAAAACAACATCTCAACAGGCATCTAGTTAAACATATCCTCTGGAGTACTTATCTGAGCTAGGCTTCATAAACATCAGATACCGGACACCTTTGAACTATACAGGAACATTTGTACAACGTAACCTCATTTTCAAGGTCACTATAGACGTTAACAGTAATCTTTCACTCCAATTAGTATCGACCATAAAATTGTTCAAGTAAGAACATTTAAGCATCCGAATTTTTTGCATCCCTTTCCTGCCGCAGCACGATAGCGACATTGTCCACCGGGACCTGAAGGCAGAGAACGTCTTCTTCACGGCCAGCCACTGCATCAAGGTGGGCGACTTCGGCTTCAGCACCGCCTGCCGCCACGGAGACACCCTCACCACCCCCTGCGGCTCCCCGCCCTACGCCGCCCCCGAGCTCTTCGGACAGAAGGCCTACGCGGGCCGGAGCGCCGACGTCTGGGCCCTGGGCGTCCTGCTGTACTTCATGGTGAGCGGCACCTTGCCCTTCGCCGGCGCCAACCTGCAGACGCTGCGCTGCTCCATCCTGCAGGGGGGCTTCGCCGTGCAGGCCCACGTGTCCCAGCCCTGCCACAGGCTCCTCACAGGCATCCTGCGGCCGGTGCCAGCGGACCGCCCGGCCGTGGAGCAGATCATGGCCAGCGACTGGCTGCGGGGGGTGGAGTACCCGCAGCCCTTCCCAGCGCCCGGCCTCACGCCCGGCCACCTCGCCGACGCCTCCCGCGTCCTGAGCGCAGACGAGACGCACGTGAAGGCGGCCCTGGCCGAGCTGGGCGTCACGGAGCTCCACCTCCTCCACGACCGCAGCCCGGACCTGCGGAGCCCCATCACGGGGACCTACAGGGTTCTGCTGCACCGCATCCAGAAGAGGAGGTCCGTGGAGGCCGTGGGCTACGACGGCCCCGGGCCCCACGCGTCGCTGTGCCGATGGAGGCAGCACCGCGTCAACGCCGGCGGCAGGGGCGGCCAGCAACCCTCGGTGGTCTGCGTGGTCATGTAGAGCCTGCTCGGCAGACAATGGGGGACATAGCCATGGGAGGGTTCCCCACGGGAAGCTTGTGCTTCTATGGATTACTCAGGAGGAAACATGAAGTAATACCAGATATCGACCACATTACCTGTTCCCTACATCAAAAGGCACTTTATTGAAAGAAAAGAATACATTGCAACTTTTCAGTCTGTGCTTCGGAAAAATACAAGATACACTTTATATTTTAAATCTCTTGTAAAATGTGTGTGTTATCTTTCAATTGTACAGTGATAACCTGTACACTGAATACATTGCTTTTGTTTGTTATCATAAGGATTATCATCATTGTTTTTTTTTTTTTTTTTACAATTTGACGTTGATGGAGAAGACATTTCTGCATCTTAGTAGGGGTTCATTTTTCAAATATCTAGTCTGGTGTTGAGCAAAACAACTTTTTGTCTAGTGTTGGGCAGAACAACTTTTACCAAACCATATGGTAGATGTTGTTTTTTAATATAAAGTAGACCGCAGCTTAACGTTAACGCTAACGCCGTTAACGCTAACAAAGTAGGCTACGTGGCAAATCATGTATTTTCATATTTTTGGGGATAGAATTAATGTTTGACTCTTTTTTGATTATATTTTTTTCATGCAAATTAATAAAAGTTTTAAACTATTTATGGACTACTTTGAAAATGTTGGAAAAGAAAACCCATTCACAAGGCATGTAATTAAATACATCTGGTGTTATGTGCTTCAGAGACTTTGAACTAAAAGCTTATGCACATCTTACCATCAAGTGTGATAGCACATTATTCCAACAGGTATAATCATCATTCCTTATCATTCAGAATCATGTTATTCCTGGCAATGCTTATTTGCATGGCTGTTGGGCAACATATTTAAACACTATATTATATACACAGCAATATTTCCTTTGTTATGAGTTTATCTGTTCAAACAATTCATTCTTAGTAGTAGGCCTATAGTCTATTTGCTCAGAGCAATTTCTACAATACGAATTAGTCTATTAAGGTTTCATTTTAGGTTGTGTTATACAGTGTAGTGTATCCTACGCCACGTCGGAACCACCAGCCGGTTCAATGAATGCACTGAAAGCTTGCTTTTTTTGGACATTCTCTTCCCACACACACATCATCTTAATTCCTTTCATCAATATTACTTGACAGTTCCTTACAAATTCATTATCAACGTTTTCATCGGCTGGTGTGCATTTCATTCACTCAGTAATACAAGAAAAGCAGTTAGGCCTACATCTCTTCTCCACGGTATTAGAACAGACAGCCGTCCGAAAGCCCCCCCCTGATGTGGAAGTGCGGGGCCACACAACGGCGCTTGTTGGGACACAACACAAAAGGATGAATGGGTCCTTGTATCTGGCATTCGATTTCAAGCCGTTACCATAGTCTTTGACGGTTCAGCGGACTGAACCGTCGAACAGTTACGTGAGATGTCCGTAAACATATTAAGTTATCAGAGAGCTGCCAGTGTATAAAGCATGGCCCATTGCCGGTCTATACTATTATGTTCTACTTGATTGCAGAGTACATAGCATTGAATTACTCATTGCCCTACTTTTCATCCAGCTCTTACAAGAGTATAACACACTCGATGAGTTATGCTCAGGGCCGACGGACTGCGGGGGAAAGTGAGGCAGTCCTGGGGGGGCCCAAGGCAGAGAGGGGCCAATGGGAAGTTTAGATTTTTGTTTTAAGTATTTGTTGTTTTTTGTTCAAATTTTTTAAGTACATAACTATACGTCATGATGAATATTGATCTAAATGCAAGCTTAGCGTATTAGTTTATTAGGCTACACATATTGTATTCCAAAAAAGTGAACACCTCTAAACACCCCTTCCAAAAAGCCGAAAATCATTCAGTCCACACAACTGATTTCACAGCTCGGGGAACAGAATTCCGCGATTTCACCGCAAATTGCACCTTGCTAACGGTGAGACTTTTATCTGGATGGAGATGCGGCAACATGTCACAACTACAGAAGTTAAAGTCTGGCTCTCAGAAGAGAAAGGAAAAGAAAGAGAGGGAGAAAAAACTAAAACAAGGAAGTCAGGTTCTGACTAGCTTCTTTACAAAGAAAGGTGAGCAC
>OMKX01058458.1:0-14294 GCA_900302425.1 Brosme brosme
CCACCACCAAATCTAACTTCTAATGTCAAATCTCATTTTTTAGAAGTTTATATAGTGTCAATTTAGACCCATATATAAGAGAATCATAAGAAAGCAATTCTATGTAGAAAAATTGGACTGGGTCGGCCGCCCCTCTAGTCGTGTCACGTGACATGCCACTTTGACTAGGACAGGAAGTAGTCTGGAGGTGGATTTGCCAAGGGCTAAGGGTAGCTGAGGAAAGGTATATTCTTACATGTTTTATTTTCTAAATCATGTAGTACTTTCGACAGAACATATTATCGATCAGCTTTGTGCTAAAAAATCTAAATGTCGGAGTCGGCTCCCCTTATTACAGAAATGCTGGGTGTAGCTAGTAGCCATTTTAGCACAAAGCTAGCCCTATTTAAAGGGGTTAGGTTAGTTCAACTGTTCTTGGGATTGTTAATCAAAAGGATACATGTCGTGTCAAACAGAGTCTAAAAGCATATCATATTTAAATCATATTTGCACAGTTCATAATATGAATGCATTGAACATCGAAAATACATCGACAGTATTGTCATCTCTCTGTTTTGCCACAGACAGCAGTACTGTCCACCACGCATTCAACTAACCGGTTTCAATCAAATGTTTAATAAGACGTGTTTAAAGAGAATCCAACATGAGCACCGCTTGGTGACTTATTATGTACGTTGCGATGACAAGGTGTCAGGTGGTGTCACCCTTTTGTAGTGCGCAACTTGTGCTGACATCGTTGAAAACAGTCATCACACTCGAGACTTGATTTTGGGAAAATACAAATTGTTGAAACGATTAGTCGTAAACATTTGTATAGATCTTCCTGTGTAGACTCATCCACAGTTATGTATAACGTATCTTTGTTTGTTACGCCCATGTTAAGTAAATGCTTCCTTCCCAAACAGCGTCCACAATGACAGCCATCAAACATGCGCTCCAGAGGGACATATTCACACCCAACGACGAGCGTCTCCTCAGTATTGTAAACGTCTGCAAGGCGGGAAAGAAAAAGAAGAATTGCTTCTTGTGTGCAACGGGTACAGTATAAGCACATAATAAATATCATAACAAATGAAGAAATGTCTGAGGAACCTACTATTGCTTTTTAGTTCCCCTCTGAAAATAACAAAGTTGCTCACTAGTATAGAACAACTGCTAGTGCTTTGTATGAACGGCGAATTTGTGTGGATTTGTCTGTAGCTTTTAAACTGCGTTTCTTCTTCAAACTCAAGTAACGACGGAGAGGCCTGTCCAGGTCAAAGTTGTAAAGGTGAAGAAGTCTGACAAGGGGGACTTTTACAAGCGGCAGATAACATGGGAGCTGCGAGACCTTGGAGAGGTGGATGCCAAAGATCCAAGCAAGGTGAGAAAAAAAAACACCTCACCAACCAATGCTCCTCATAATGAACAACAAACTGTCCTAATGACCTCTAGATTCTTGTTAGGAAAACCATATATGCTCGTCTAACATGTCAAAGGTTTAAGCATGTATGCTTAGGTTTGTCCCCCACTTTAAGTGGATGCTGGAATTCACACACTCTGTAACCCTTCCAGGAGAATCCGGAATTTGACCTTCATTTTGAGAAGGTGTACCGCTGGGTGGCCAGCAGTGTGGCTGAGAAGAACTCCTTCATCTCTTGTATTTGGAAGCTGAACCAACGCTACCTGAGGAAGAAGGTGGAGTTTGTGAATGTCAGTCCTCAACTATTAGAAGGTATGGAAACCCTTACCGACTCTAAGATTGGCTGATGAAGCATTTGCTGTTTGACTATATTCAAATTATGGCACGCATGTTCCCCTCTGTTCCTGGTCTTTGTGTGTGTGTGTGTTTGTAGCATGTCCACGTGTTATCCCTGTGTAAGGGCTACTGGTAATTGCACTCTTAATTACTACCAGATATTTAAACGTTTCCTGGCTGTACATGTGCTATCGCATGTTCAAATCTTTCTTTCCCTCCGTAAATTAATGTCTTGTTGTATTGTTTGCTTGAATGGAAATTAGAAACTAGTGTGTGTTGACTGTTTTCTCTTTGAATGTAATATGTAGGCTGTACTACAAAATCCTTCTGCTTCTTCTTCGTTTCACTCTTAACTCTTCTTTATTCTGACTCTTCTCTTGAAATCTTTCTCTGGCCAGAACTTCCTAAAGCGGAAGGTTGGTAGGACTTACCCCCCTCATTCCTCTCTGTTGTATTCCCATCATGTCAGACTACCATCACCATTTAAAAAAACAGAACATCCTTGAAAGCCACCCACTGCTGCTCTTATAAACCTGGCTTTTGTACACAGATTTACCAGGATAAGGCTTGGCATACATTTCATGAAACATAATTAATTGCATTGATACACTGGTCTTCTTTAGTCATTTAATATGGAATTATTTTACAGATGTATTTTAAACAGCACAAAAATGTATTCATTGTTTGGCTAAGAGCTAGGAAGGTACAAATCAGATATTATGCTCACAGGCAAAGTGCACTAAGAGGGAATTAGGTTATTATGCCTCATTAATTATCTTGACCAATGACACCTAGATTAAAAAGTTGAACTAATCCACCGGTGTATAATTCTACAAGTCATTTAAATCACTAACCATGGTTAAAAATGTTGGCCAATTCCCATCACAGAATGTCCATTGTCCTTTATCGTCCCCTTCCTCTTAGGCTTCATATGAGTACACTATGGTTTGTGCTCATGTCTGACACACAGCACATGTGTTTATGTGGGGTTAGAGTCTGCGCCAAGGGGTGAAGCCCAGAGTGTGGCTGGCGGAGATGAGGACGCCCTGGACGACTACCAGGAGCTCAACGCCCGGGAAGAGCAGGACATTGAGGGCATGATGGAGGTGTGCGAGTACGCCATCTCTAATGCCGAGGGCTTTGCAGAAAAACTCTCCAGGGAACTGCAGGTTCTAGACGGGGTAAGTTATACATGCTCTGGTGTGTTGGTCATCAGAGATGTGCTTGGTAAACAGGTTTTGTGATAAATGTTTATTGCAGCACAAGTTATGAAGTCACTATGAAGTCAACTCCAATGAAGTCCATCCCTTTTTACCGCGTTGTTTTGGTTTTGTGGCTAGACACTGTTCTTAGTATTATGTCCTGGGGCTATTTTATTCTGACTATTGGAAAAAATTAAACCTTGTAGTCAGTAGCCCCCCTTTTACACAGCCTTTTCAAGCCAGGAATGTTGCGGTTATTATGCCTCGCCTTCATGGAATGGGGGGGCATTGTGTTTCCACCTTCAAGCCAGCAGTGGAGTGACAGAGCTGCATCAACGTCTGTGGAAAAGGGTTGCTCCGTTGCTCAAACAAATCTGCCTTTTTAACATTATGCATCAACATGGTGTATACAATGCACATTTAAAGAGTGGTATGAATGTGCACGGCTGGTAAAAGCCTTTCAACACATACCTTTTTAACCACGACGCGTATGTGAAACGACACACAAGACGTTGACGCTGTTGTGTTAAACGCCCCTCCTCTGATTCCGGATCGCCAGCATGTTCTGTAAAAGCACACACAAGGCCAGCATAATGCCAGATCTTTTTAACGGCAATATTTTTGGTTCTCTGTGTAAAAGTGTCTGTTGACTTGACGTCTGCTATATCACTGCTTTAGCACCTAATTTATAGGTTCGTAATCTGCTTGGGAGTAAGAGATCCCATTGTCACTCCCGCAGGCAGCCATGCTAAGCTCATTGCTCTCTAACCTATGTACCGTCAGGCCAACATCCAGTCCATCATGGCGTCCGAGAAGCAGGTGAACATGCTGATGCAGCTGCTGGACCAGGCGCTGTCCGAGGTGGACAACATCGAGGACAAGCTGAGCAGCTACGAGGAGATGCTGCAGAGCGTCAAGGAGCAGATGGACCAGATCTCCCAGAGCAACCGTCTGATCCAGATCAGCAACACCAACAACGGGAAGCTGCTGGCCGAGATCCAGTTCCTGGTGGTATGAGGAGAAAAGTGCTTTCCATGACTAATATTGTCCTTCTAATCAATGTGTCTCCTTTATTTTTCTGTGGGACAATTGTGGTCTAAGCGGCAAAGCTTGTGCAATCTCAAGCACGTAACACTGGATTTAAATATCATCATTGTCAATTATTTTTGTCAACCTTCTCATCAATACTACTATCAGCTCAAGTAACTCAACACAAGTGTTCTTCGTTAGTTGTGCTCAGTGTTTCACTATAGTGTCTTGTTCCTTATTCAGAACTACATGGATCTGTCCAAGGGCCACATCCGGGCCCTGCAGGAGGGAGACCTGTCCTCCCCGAAAGGGATTGAGGCGTGCATCAACGCATCCGAGGCTCTGCTCCAATGCATGAACGTGGCTCTCCGACCAGGTCAGGTTTAATAAACGATAAATACCATTTTCAGCATAGAACCTAAAATAAAAGACACAGTGCAACTTCATTGGGTGTACAGTCTTCAAGTTGACCCCTGTCTGTCTTTTTCCTGTTGTAGGTCATGACCAGCTGCTGGCAGTGAAGCAGCAGCAGCACCTGTTCAGCGACCTGAGAGACACCTTCGCTCGTCGCCTCACCAACCACCTCAACAACGTGTTTGTCCATCAGGTAACCCTTCACCCTTAAACGGCCCAGTTCCTCCACATGAACCTTTGGAGTCCCTTATATTAATCTATTATTATACTACAGAATTAGCAGGGCACTTGATATACATTTGTGTGAAAGATGTGTCGTCATGAATGGATATAAGTATGTATTTGTACCTTAAGGGCTCTGTGGAAAACTGGGCATTACCGAACAGTGACAAGAACACTTTTGAATTAGGAAAGACTGTGTCCCTTGCTCTCTATCTCTCTCTTTTTCTCTCTTCTCATCAACTTCCTGGGTAGCTCTGACCCTCTTCCTGTGCTCTTGTGTTTTCCATTCCCCCTTCCTGTTTTTGCTGTTCTGGACTTTGTGGCTGTGCTCTCTGTCTCTGTGTTAGTTCAACCACTTCAGTCACTTCAAAATGACCATCCCTCAGTTCTATAGGTCCTCCTGTCTGTCACTTCCAGTGAGTACCATCACGGTAACCCCCACGCGCCCCCCACAGTCCTCCTAACATTCAACCTCTAACATTGCATCCCAACGAACCATTCAAGTAACCCTCTCTTCCTGCAGTACTAGCTGCACAACATTGGATGCATGGGATATGCTACCTAATGGCTCCATACACCCACCTCTCTTGTAAAAGCCAGAGTCACAAACCCATCCGTCTCCTCTTCTCATCCAAGGACTGGTCATTGCTTGCAGCTTTCTGTGTTGACGTTGCCAAAAATGCGAACAGGCCCTTGCTGTGCAAAGGTGCGGGGACATGGAAACTCTGCCTGTCTTGTCGGTTGTGCCTGCATGTCTGCTGGCAGCTGCAGATGAGAAACCACATCAACATGGCAGAAGAAAGTGGAGGCATTCTCCAGCTTGTTCAATCATTTTCTGGTTGAAGTGTAGTTGTCTAAATCTAATGGTCGTCTCACTAACGTATGACCTGATGTATTTGTGGTTGGACTTATGCACCCTATATCAAAATGAACGTGCAGGTAAAACAAAAGTCCCCATGTATATATGGATACACTCTACTCTATACCCGTGAGCATATTGGTATTAGACTCTGCTGGATACTTCCATACAAAAAAGTATATTGTTTTGTTGTTGTCACAGGGCCATGACCAGAGCTCCACCTTGTCCCAGCACACGGTGGACCTCAGCTTGCCCAAACACAGCCCACTGCACCGGGACCTGCTGCGCTACGCCAAGCTCATGGAGTGGCTGAAGAACACGCAGAGGGAGAAGTACGAGGGCTTGTCCATGGTCAGTGCCCACCTGCCTGTCTCAAGAAATACCTGCATGTTAGCGGCACATTGTTTTATGTCTTAATCTGACGATCATGATCAGGGTTTCTTTTTCTAAATCAATCTTTTTATAAGTAATAATTAAGTACAACTTTATTAACATTATAAATCACTACATCAAGGACAAAATGATTCCAGAGGGATGCATGTATGTGCATGCAGTCAATGCTGCAGGTTAACACCTTTTTTGGGTTCTCATATCTTTATAGACCTATGTGGAATACATGACCAGATTGTATGAACGAGAAATCAAAGATTTCTTTGAGGTGGCCAAGATAAAGATGGCCGGCACAAGCAAGGAGGCGAAGGGCAAGTTTGGTAAGATCACAGTGTAATTATTTTATTTTATTTAATTAATTAGCTGTTCATCTTGGTGTATTCAGCATACATCTGTTTCAGAAAGATGAAAAACGGTAAATGAATACGTCTTGTCTGAACACATATATATATATATATCTGTGAGTATGTTCTGTAACTGCAAACACAAAATCCTTAACCTAACTTCTTCCACTCTCTTAGTCCAGTCTCTGCATCGAAGATGCCTGCGATGTAGCTCCAATTTCAAAGACCTCTTGCGTATAATGTTCTTTGTGCTTTGTGATTTTGTTTTCAGAAAGGCAGTGTAAAAATCGATTTTAAAAAATCACTTGTTTGTTAGCATTGTATAAAGGAGGACTCGGCTTGCATCTGGTTTTGCTCAACACAAGTACTCGGCTTTCTATGTTCAATGTCACCTTCCCTGTGAAAACAAAATTCAAATTTGTTTTCTGAACGTTTGATCGCCTTAGCAAAGCCACTGCAGTGCATGTTGACGTCCGGAAGACCCTGTACGTCTAACCTGTATCTAGTGGCTCGCTTACCTTGTGCTGCATGTTTATAAGCCCTAACCTGTCTTTGTCTCTGATGCCTGCCTTTCTAACTGACCTCCAGCCACGCTTCCGCGGAAAGAGAGTGCACTCAAACAGGAATCGGAGAGTAAGTATCCCCCCTGCACAGGGAAGTTCCACCTGCTTTTTATGCTGTCTGCTCCTCTCTGCTGTGGCCCCTACAGGTGTTATTTTGCCCAAGATCTTTTGCTTCCCTCTTCAGATAACTCCTGAATGAAAATGTCCTGCTACTTACTAACTAGGCAATTAGCCAAGTGCTTTTCCCCCCATTATAGCTGTTTGCATTGTGACACAATTATATCATAGATATAACCCATAATAACTAGTTACTACTTATTGGTGGATGGTTTGATGTTCCTAATGCGGTGGGGTGTCAATGGTAACTTCCGAGGTGTGGTGTTGTTTTATTATGCCCAAAGTACAATGGCTTTAATTCAGGAACACACTTTGAGTCTGACCTTCCTTGTGCTGTCCCAGGCCTGCATGGCAGCTCTGGGAAGCTAACGGGCTCTACATCCAGCCTCAACAAGCTGGCGGTGCAGGGCTCCAACAGCCGGCGCTCCCAGTCGTCCTCGTTGCTCGACATGGGCAACATGTCTGCCTCCGACCTGGACGTGGCCGACCGCACCAAGTTCGACAAGGTGACGGTTCAGTGGTTCTAGCGCGCCGATCAGCCTGTGGTTCTTTCCTTGGGACGATCCTGGGAATACGTTTGCGTTAAACTGTCGTCCTGTTGCCAGATCTTTGAGCAGGTCCTCAGTGAGCTGGAGCCTCTGTGTCTGGCAGAACAAGACTTCATCAGCAAGTTCTTTAAGCTGCAGCAGCATGCCATGGTCCAGCCTCCCCTGGCTCAGGTACAACTGACCGCTGCAAAAAGGGAACCTTACATTACACAACAGCACAGACAAATGACTATTACCAATTGATTAGAGTTTTGGATTAGCCTGTGAACCAGATCTTTCTGTGAGCTCTTTATTGACATTTTCTTCTGGCCCCCCTCCCGTTCAGACAGATTTCCAGCCAACTTGGCCTGGGACTGGCCAATCACAACCGTTTAGCTAATGTGGGGCAGGTTTGATACGATGACGAACAGATGAGTGCTGTTGAGGCATTTTCATAAACAACCAAGATTGCTGATGGGTCAAACATGTCATTGCTCTGATTGGTTGTAGGTCTAGCCAATGCGTCCAAAGGCATTTCAGGCAGCGCCCATTGATGACGCCCCTTGAAATCGAAAATGAACTGAGAGGATCAAGATTAATACACATTTGCGAATTGGTCTGACGATGACAGGGCTAGTTTTGAATCACTATCAGGGAAATAATAAGGGATGTGTTGCTCAGCACACACGCTTGATACAATGTTGATGCTTTTGACACCCACAGCATCTTCTCAACGTCCAAAAGAAGTTGAGAAAACACTTCACGGGCTGGAAACTTTGAGTGAATGATGGTGCAGGTTAATGCTATGAGTTGGGAGATGGTTTTGACATTACTGAGAGAAAGATTACTAGGATTAGTGTGTTTTGTTAATTTGTTAATGTTTTGTTACTTTGTGTAAAAAAGAAATAAGAATTTGAAAATATATATATTTGTTGTTTCCTAATTTGTTATTTTTACATGGTCTATAGTGGTCCTAGTTAGTTTATTCTTAAAAAGTTATTTTTAGCCTTCGTTTTTTCTTAAGTAGTTCATAGTTAGCCTAGCTAGTATATTCTTGTGTGCATGGAACGGGATGCGACTTCATGACATTCAACAGGGGGTTCCTACTAGACAACATTGCCTAAGCTTATTGAAAAGATGTACAAGGATTTTGACAGCTGCTATGACTTTGTCAGCAGATCTCACTGTCGAGTAGTTCTCGAGTGTCTCATGAGGTCCCGTGTGTCAATTGTCCCTGTTTTCTGAAAGTCTCGTAATACCCATCCATAGAAATAATCCACTATTCACACTGAAATTGAACTACAACCATACATGAGTTGAGACACACGATAATCTGCTATAGTGTTCATATAGCCTTCATCTGACTATTCTGATTGGCTGCATGCATCCGTTGAGATCTGTCATGTGTCTCAACAGCCAGAAGCAGAGGAAACGGATGGAGTGATGACATCTAGAGTGACTCCTCAGAGCGAACCTCGACACTCCTTATCATCAGAGTGAGTTGTCTTTGGGGCTTCCTGAACCTGTCACCAAACACAAAAATACTCAATGCTAAACATAACCTAAACCACTGCATCCCAGCAGTACCAAACACAAAACTACACAGCCTTCCCTAACCCAATGACATTCCACACTACCTAACCCAGCACTATCGTACATCCCCATTCCCAAGCTAAAACAACCCAACTGTGATGGAAGACCTTTCGTGTCTGTCTATCCTCCTAACCCAACGTTTACCATCCGCCCAGGAAAGACTTGGTGCGGATGATGATGAACAAGATCTTTCAGAGCATCGAGACGGAGCTCAACAGCCTGATCGCGCTGGGCGACAAGATCGACAGCTTCCACTCCCTGTACATGCTGGTGAAGATGAGCCACCACGTGTGGACTGCGGAGAACGTGGACCCGGCCTCGTACCTCAGCACCACGCTGGGGAACGTGTTGGTCACCGTCAAGAGGAACTTTGACAAATGCATTGTGAGGGCTACTCCACTCCTGTACCTTTTTATATATGACACTAGGCACACACCTTGAGCTATCTGCATTGCTTGATCCACATTCAAAATGACAAGTCTAGACCCTCCCAAAAATCATATGAAAATCATTGGTGGTGGGATGAGTTTGTCAGGCCCCCTCTTTGTTAATGATGAGTAATGCTGGCCCCCCATTTTTGGTTAACACCGGCTGGCCCAGTTCACGGATGGCAGCTATGGAGCTTCTTCATTGTGACGTCCCACCACAATGGCCGCCTCCATTTACGGAAGTGTATGAGCATTGGAATTTTGTTGGTAGTAATGGTGTTTTGGCCATTGTGTAGTAAATAATTGTGAAATGATTTACTTTTACTTTGGGAAACACCTTTTGAAAATAATCCATCTCTCCTCCCAGTCCGGTCAGATCAGACAGATGGAGGAAGTGAAGATCTCCAAGAAAAGCAAAGTGGGAATACTTCTTTTCGTCACAGGCTTTGAGGAGTTCGCTGAGTTGGCCGAGACGATCTTCCGGAACGCCGAGCGGCGGGGAGATCTGGACAAAGCTTACGTCAAGCTGATCAGGGCCGTCTTTATGAACGGTGAGGCAAAATCACATAACTCATAACTGACTGCTTCTAGCTTGTGTGACAATAGAAAAAGACAGTGAATATCTGCTTTCTGATTGGTTTCGATCTCAAGTGGAGAAGGTGGCCAATGAGAGCCAGAAGACGCCACGGGATGTTGTGATGATGGAGAACTTCCACCATATCTTCTCCACGCTCTCCCGCTTGAAAATCTCCTGCCTGGAGGCCGAGAGAAGGGAAGCCAAGCACAAGTATACAGAGCACCTGCAGTCCTACGTCATCAACTCTCTGGGCCAGCCTCTGGAGAAGCTCAATGTAAGGAGGGACTATGTTGCTATTATGCCCATATGCGCGCACTGTGTAATGTAGTGACTAGGGTGTTGGTTTTGGGTTCGATTCCCAATGTCCGCAGCCTACCTGTAAGCATCCTAGAGCAAGTCGCCTAATCCCTACAAGCTCCAAAATGAACTTTTTCCGAATTCCCCGCAAGTCACTTTGTTTAAAAGCTTATGCTTAATGTATAAATATAAATAATAACACATAATAAAGGGTTGATACACAAAGGTTTATATCACCTACAATCCACACTTTAATTATATTCTGTTTGATCCTATTTACAGCACTTCTTTGAAGGAGTTGAGGCGCGTGTCGCTCAGGGTGTGCGTGAGGAGGAGGTGAGCTACCAGCTCGCTTTCAACAAACAGGAACTGCGTAAAGTTATCAAAGAGTACCCAGGCAAGGAGGTGAAGAAGGGCCTGGACAACTTGTACAAGAAAGTGGATAAACACTTGTGCGAAGAGGAGAGCCTGTTGCAGGTGAGAGGGACAAGAGAAAATGTTTTTTTGTTTCATGAAAACCAAACTGCAACCCAATCTTCTTGATTCTTTAACGGTTGCAACTCGTTTTCTCTCCACTAGGTGGTGTGGCACTCCATGCAAGATGAGTTCATCCGCCAGTACAAGCACTTTGAGGATTTGATCGGCCGTTGTTATCCCGGATCTGGAATTACAATGGAATTTACCATACAAGACATGCTGGAGTATTTCTCTAGCATCGCACAGTCTCATTAATTTAGCTGCTCTGCATTACTGTATAGTATACATTTGGTTGGATGTTGTCGATACGACGGAACGGAACTGTCTTGTAGAAATACTAAATGAAAAAGGAAAAAAAAACAATGATGAATTTGCACTGCATAGATGAATAGCTGGCCCTAACCGTGCATTGTTCTTTGTGATATGACCTCACTGCTGGTTTTATTGACGCAAGACAGCAGACGCCATCATTTCTGACCTGTTCCAAAAGTAAAATATGAAAAAGTATTTGACGGCAATTTTTTTATTTTTTAGAAGTGTTGGTGCCCTCATTGGGTTTCAATTCCATTCGGAGCACACACTTAACGCATTAGTTCACAAAACCGTACTCTATATGTAATTCTGAATATGTACCATCTCCTCACTGAGATGTTAAGATGTGCCTATTGTAAGGTTCACTAATTAACTAATGCTTCACAATGACTGAATTACACTACACCATAAATCATTTAAATTCCCGTGCGTATGTAAATACGTGTCAAGGTTTTACAAAATGTGCAAAACCTATTTATAGTGAATTCTGCAAACGTGCAGAATAGATCCATAAATATTTTGTATCATGTCAATTTATTTTTTCCTTAGAGCAGCTCATTATGCGCAAACTTTAACTCATCCATGTCATGTATATTTCAATTATGCTTTCTTGCATGTGTTTTTTTCCTTGTAATCTGTTATGCCAAATGTACATAATAATAAATCCCGGTGACTCCGCCTCTCTGTGCGACGCCAGGATGCAAAACACGCCAGCTTTTTACTGTGGTCCATTTCCATGGTGATTCTGGGTCAGGCGCAGTCGGCGCTCTTTTCAAAACACTTAGCGCGGAAAACAAGTCGTCCGTAGTACTAGAGTTTGACGTGTAACGTCAATCATTTACTATACGCGTGAGTGAAACATAACTGATAGTGGTGCACGTGAATCCTACCTGCGTCATACGAGAAGCTGAAATGTTGGACTAAGTTGATGCTAACGGTGTACACGTCTCGGAGAACAAGGTGGGGGTTGCAGTCATGGGGGATGGCATTGCTAATGGTGCTTTGTGTTATCAAACATAACGTGGACAGCTGCCACAAAAGTAGCCGTAAGAAGCACTTCGATATAAAGGTTTAACGGTTTACCTTAGATGCGAGTTCAGAGCTAACGTTGGTGCTAACAACACATCCTGCTGGCTAACTCTTACTACCATGGTGCCTGTTGAACATGGCGCACAAGTGGTACCACCAGATACACAACATTGTCTCAGAATGATCACTCTGTTTGTTGCTTGCATGCCTCTGTGTTATTTGCTAGAGTACAAAGATGAGCTCCACCGCAGAGCGGAAGTTCCTCAGTTTGAGAAAACGTCTGGATCAGTTAGGGTACCGACAACCATTAGGCATTGACACATTACCACTGGTCGAAAAGCTATTCAGGTGAGTGGACACATGTTTCACTTGATATTTCCGAATGAACGAACCAGCCAATCTTGACACGCTTACAAATATGACGTACAGATTAATTTGTACTAAATAGATTCATTTTGTCACAGTGATCTGATACACACAACCGAGAGTCTGCGCAATGCCAAACTTTCTGCTGGGAAAACGGAAAACGAAGGCAGAAATTACGACGCTCTACTGGAACCCTACAAAACTGACAATGCCCGGGTGGTCAAGGAGAACAACGAGTTGCACCTCGCCCTTCTCACATTAAAGGAGGACAAGGACCGTGTTTGTAGAGGTAAAGAGAGTTTTAACTTCGGTCATATTTGAGTTGTTGATGCAGATGCAATGCCATGCCAACACATTTCTAACGGTGCGTCCCATGTTTATGGGAACCAACTCCTCTTTCTGATCTAAACCATAATGATAACAGGAATATGTGCAGTACATACGTTAATGTTTCTGATTCTGTTGGATTCTGTTCTCAACTACTCTTCCAATACACATTCCAAGTGAGGGATCTATTCAACAGAGCACCCTCTGACAGTTGATCATTTGATATGCAATCTCAAATCCTACACCAGGTATTACATTCATGTAACATGTTCATAATGTTATGCTGAATTAATCTGATGCATCAGAATCACAAAAGCCAGGAGGAAAGTTAAACAATAGTCACATTCACAAACATACTCCTTATCCCTATCCCAAACGTAATCCCATCTTGTTTTAGATCTCAAGGCACACGTCCGAAAACTGGATCACGACACGACTGACCTGAAGTTCCTAAACAACCAGTATGTGCACAAGGTGCGCTGCCTGGAGAAGGACGGTAAGACCAAGTCTGAACGTATCCAGCAGCTGCAGGAGAAGAACATGCAAGCTGTGGTGCAGACACCAGGTAATACCAGGACCCTAGACCAGTCCTGTTCATGTACTAATATGTTTGTGGCACGAGCAGACACGTCACATGTGACAGAATGTAAACAGCATGTCAAGTGTGGACATGGCTCAAGGTTATCCGTAGATCTGCAACTGTTTGGAGTTTCAACTTCCCTCAATCATTGATCATCTTTCCACCTCGCCAGGCTGTAAATATGACAACGTGGTTCAACGTGTTTTTGTGTGTGTGTTTGTCCTGCAGCTGTCCGGAGAGCTGGAGGACGTTCGCTCAGAGGGTGAGCTCCTGAAAAAGCAGCTGAACGGCTAACGGTCCGCAACCTGGAGGCTCTGCTCTCCAACAATCGGCAGAAGGAGTTCCAGAGCCACCTGAGTGCCAGCGAGAAAGAGACGGAGTTGAAGGTGCTGCGAGACCGCCTGACCCTGGCCGACAGCAAGACGTAAGGCTGCTAAAACGGCATAGATTACTATGTTGCCAATCATAGAAGACCAATTACCACGTTTAAAACAAAAGAAAAGTGGTTTTGGGTTCACTGGCTCTTTAAGGATAATATCAAATGAATAAACCCTGACCTCTAAATGCAATGACTTGCGTATGCGTGTTAGAGCAACATTGTTGTTCATGCGAGTGACCTCATTGTAGACATTGCATAACAACAGCAATGTGTTTTGTGGGCATGTGATAGTGCCGGACATGCCAGGGAGGTGTCTCAGCTCCGAGGGAGAGTGTCTCAGCTTCAGACAGAGATGGACGTCCTCAAGAGACAGTTGACCACAGAGCGCTTTGAACGGTGAGGTGCTCCTAGGTCGCCACGCCTCTCAGGGCCAGTGTTAACTACATCCAGAGAGCAGCGTGGAAACAGCTCTTGATAAGGAGTACTCGAGTGGCATAAAAAAGAAGTGTCAGTTAGAGCTGTTG
>OMKX01058459.1:0-14790 GCA_900302425.1 Brosme brosme
AGAGACTTGGGGGAGGGCAGTAATATATCAATGTAGTAAAAGTTAATTACCATATGTTTGCAGGTCCTGTAAACGGATGTACTTGGTGTTTATACCCTAGATTATTAAAATGACTCAATTACTTGACTCTGCTGTCTCTGCACAGATCATATGATCTATTGTTGCTCTCCTGAAGAAAAAGTTTGAACTTAGCGTTACCAAGGTGAACACAACTCATTGTCTTACGGTTACAATGCAACGAGCTATGTTCACACATAACAGTTGTAGTGGTGTGTAGCAGTCTTTTTAGCAATTAACATCTTTAGAGTATGAGTTTAGAGATTACAGGACACATGCCCTGTGTTATGTGTGTGTGACTGTGTTATTTTGCCAAGGCATTGTTCAAACTTAAAAGATTACAACTGATAATCAATCAGGTCTGAACACGCCAACATTCAACTACACTTGACGCTTTGTAATTTAATTAGTACGTTTAAATGTTTTCCCTCGTTTGTTCATTCTTTGGCGTGTGACCTGTACAGGTTATCATGTCTCTATACTAGGTTTCCGTCTTTCCTCAAATCAATTGTCTGCTAATCTCCATCTGTAGGTTTCAATGGTGAGAAAAAATAACCACTGTGAGGAAAGCCCTTTAACGGCTTGACCCTAAGTGGCTTTTCTCATAGAAAGAGAAAGGCTGTGGGTACAGGTAGAAATAACTTCAGCAAACTCTCTGAGCACGGGCCAGCAAACATTCAGTAACCTCCAGCGGAATGGAAATGCGTTCTTTTCTACTCCAAAAACAGAAGAAAAACAAAACACTTATTAGTTTTGGAAAATAACTTCGGCCAGAGTTCTCTTCCCTATAATTGGTGTTATTTCGTCTCCTCTGTAACTTGGCTAACACTTTAAATAAACAACACAGGAGTTGTCAAACTGCCCGGCATAAGTATACATTAATAATATGAAAACAAAAACCAATCTGTCACTGTTTGCTGTAGAAAAATAACTATTAGTCCAGGATTAGTTCAAATGTCATGGTCATAAATGTATGTAACCACCAGAAGTGACTTTTCTATGCCTAAACCGATGCAGTTACTCACCAGAGATTTAGATGACATATCAGAGAGTTATAGTTACTGCATAAATACGAGGTCTAAGGTTCAAAACAGCCGAATAACCAATAACATGCATGTAAGGGGGCACATCATGCTCCAAATGACAAGACATTAACATTGACTAAAATAATAGGTTATACAAAGGAAATATAAAAATTGTATTTGCAAGTTCATATTTGTACTGTATTTTTATTTGATATATGTATGTAATGGTTCTTTGTACTGGCGAATATATTTGAATAGTATAATAATAATTTTATAATGGTCCCCAATTAGCTCTAATAGAGACTTTTAGCTTTCATAGGACCTATCTTGATTAGTTATTTCCTGGGGGTGATGCTCATTAATCAGAAAATATGGAGACAATTGTTGTGGTTTGATGTAAATTAACAGGGCATTTTTACTCTTACTCCTCATGCAAGAAAACTGAAAGTAATGCATTAGTTGACATGTTCTCCCCTGGGGGTAGATGCTTTACCTACATTCTCTTTGTTTGCGTGTCATTAGTTACATTTTGTGTATAATAATGTTATCTCGATCATTAAAAGCCTCCAGGAATTGAAAAATAAATGTGAGCTGTATGTTGTGCATGTGAATTCATTAGTAGCCTTATTTAATGACAGTTTAGTTGAACTACCTTCTCATAGGTCATCAAATAAAAAGAAAATGTATTATTCTTTTTTTAATCACCTTCAATTCATAACTGCTTTAAAGAAAGAGGTTCTGCTTTTTCAGATAAATTGCCATGGTTGTGGTCATGGAACATGTAAACATAATGAATGACTATTTAGCCTTTGGATTTACCCTTCCACACTCATCCCCCCCCACCCCCCATTTTGTCTTCCCTCGCTGGAGACAAATCCCCATGCCTAGCCCACTGCTTTTATTAAATTCTCCTCAATAAAAAAAGCTCAGACAGGATTTATTAGGTACTCAGCGCAGACGTTTAGTATTTCCCTCCGTTATTAACTGAAAATCAATAGAAAGCAAAGAAAATGGAAGTCATACAAGTGTTGTCGCCTTTATATTATGTCGGCTGTCGGGTTCGATTCATGGCGACGCTGCAGCGCCTGCAAGGTGGATTTTTCTGCTTACATTGCAAGACCTAAAGTGGGAGTTATTCATTAGAGTAAGCCAGCGGTCAGATACGTTTCCAGGCCCTTTAACGCATCTGTCTTGGAGAGGCTGGGACGGTGGGAGAAAGGATGCTGATGTATCCTGATAGAGATGTCAGATGCAACACATAGCTCGCCCGATTTATGATTATTTTGTTCTTAAGACCTTTTTTTACCACCATCATGAAGCCTTTACCCTTGGAGTGTAAACTGCAACAGCATTAAGTTCAAGCCGGGCTCCCGATGTCATACATATTGTTCTATGTCAGCTTCAGAGTCCCTCCCTCTCTCCATCTATCTGGTCTTTGATGGCCTTGTTTTTGTTTACAGTCTGGGAGCATGTTACAATAGCAAAGGTTATTTTACCTTTTTTTTGTAGATACTACATATGACATTCACATCTACGTATAAAGTACTCTGAATCTGACCTAAAGGATAATTATATCAAAAGGCTGATAGCAAAAAAAACGTTTAAAATAATGAAACAAAAAATAAATAAACTCTAACAGTGTTAAATGTGCCTATTCTTTTGAGTGGTTCAAAGCCATGCTGATGCTAATCTGGCAGTCAAAGGGTTTTTCCTATTGAACACATTGTGGTTCAAATGGGTAAAGGTGACACACACTTATTATGCTATAAAAAAACAATGACTCACTGAGGCTGTGCCCTGGGCTGCTGCTTCGTAGCAATTCCATCATAAGGAAAAGTGGCTTTGTCCACATATTCCCCTTTTTTTCTTTCACAAAAAGGGTGGACAAATCTTAGAATAAAGAGCTTACCCACCTCACTAATTTAATTACAGCCTGGACCTCCATGACAATAATGTAAATATTCCACCACCAGGGCCCAAGATACAAAGAGTAATTACTTAAGGCTTTCTCTCACATCTCTCAAGACTTTTTCTTTTTTTTTTAATACCCAAAAGCTTTTTAACATTAGCACTTTCTCCCTGACAAATTAAATGAAATTTCATTACTCTAGCTATCCTAATGGCATGAAACTATCAGCTGTTGTATGCCTGGTCTCTCTTCGCTCGCTGCCCCGGCAGATTAATCAAATAGTCAGCCTCAGAGTCAAACTAAGGGGAACATCGATCCACCAAGTCTGTGTTTGTCTACGGTTCCTACGTGTTGGAGATCTGAACCTTGAGTGAAAGACCCATATATTGATCTCCATATGTTAAACGTGTGCTCAGTCCATCACGGAACAATTATTTAGAATTGTAAAAGAAAGATACATTCTTTGAATATAATTCGTTTAAAAAAGATCCAATGCATACTTGGTAAGGATTTTGTAAAGTGCCATCTTAAAATTGGCAAATTCATAAAAATGATGTTTCACTAATATTATAAATTATCTGGGAATATAGACACTATGCAAAATAAACCAAAATATCCATAGTTATAGATGAGCTATAGATATAACAACCCTATATACTGTCATTGATATTATATCGATACTACAGTATTCATTATATGCTGCGGCTAACTACTAACGTATGCAGCATCAAATAGGATGGGCACAAGTTCACCAATTAATGTATTTTATAGATTTGTTATAGCCCACCATTACCTGCGATATTTAACACCTTTGGTTTGGTAAGGGTTAAGCTGCTTGGCCTCTGATCTCTGAAGGGTAAGGTCTTGGCAAAGTGCCCCTCCACTAACCCAAGGCCCTTAAGGGACTTTCAATCCAATTGCTGCCCTGGAAGTGGATGCAGATCTCAAGGTTACACCCGGGTGTTCAAGGGCAGGTCCAAGTGTAATCGGCACTTAGATCATAGATTAATCTTATTTGCTATCTATTAGGCTTGATTCTTGCCTCCCTCTCTCCCCTCCCAAAGCCTGGATTACTGTGATAGTTTAAGATAATGGATTCTTATGGAAGGGGAGGTCAAGAAGCATTCTTGTTTCAGAACCTACAGATAATATGATTAATCTAAAAGCCTTTTTTCAGAAGAGGTTCCACCTTCAAAGGCTTAACTGCCAAAAAGGTACGGTATAAATCTGAGATGTTGGCAGTAGTGTGTTTAATTAATTATAATTTTATTCGATCACCATGTGTAGGTTAAAGAGAATATTATATGTATCTGTACTTCATACACCTATTTACCAAAAGCAGTATATCCTTGGCAGGAATCTGCACTTTTATTAATAAAACCAGGAGAGGTATACAAATGGCATTTATTGAAAATGATTCTGGGTAATTTAATATGCTTTATAATTCAACCTTTGGGTCTTTTGCATGCAATTTATTGATATACAATATAGGATATTGATGTCGATGACATTATTTCATACAGCATAATTGACATTTCTTTCATTTAAAAAGCCAAACAATTTCTCAGCATAAACACACATTGCTCCTTTTTTTATGTTTGCATTTCCAAATGCTCTCTTAACATTTTAAAGCAGGGCCAATTTGAAATCATTATTCCCATCTCCTTTCAAAAAGGTTACGTACAGAGATCAATTGATGTAACTAAGTGCAATCTTGATTCATTCTTGGGAAAATCTCAACGTTTGATTTCTGCGGTAGCAGATAGTCTCTGATAAAATATATCCAAATGTGGCAGCCCCCCTGATAACCTCTGAGACACGTTGTTATCTCATGCAGTCATCAACACCTGAATATTTATCACACAGAACAGGCTTGTGTTCCCGCCTGCATGTTTACCACTTTATACACAAGTGAGACATCTTTTATGTTGTCAATATGCCTACTTGGAAGCCACCATACCACCAATATGGAAATGTTAGAACAACCCACACACCCAACACATAATACACATGTAAATACTGATAGCGTATTTGATTGGTGATCATAAATGTATGCATAAGAGTAATTAGAATCTGGCTTACTTGACAATCATTTTAATAAAACATTTATATACACAGTTACCAAATTATTATTCTGTAGTAATCTATTTTACATAATAGAGCAAGTATTATCAATTTGTATTATGCTAGCATGTAAGGTAGCATCTAAGTAAGGTCTGCTTGGCAGGATAGGTCACTAGTATTGTGAATTTAAAATACAATTCATATCCTTAATTGCAATCCATTCAATATACAATATACAACAATATACAATGTTAACTCATTTCATAATATAATTGAGGTGTCATGAAACTTAACCAAGAGAATCTCTTGTTTGACATATTGCTGACTGGCCACAGAATGTTTTACGTGTATATACATATTTTTTAAATGTGTAGGTCTAAATTCAGTCAAGGAGTAGAAGAAATGACAGTGTCAGTTGTCTTATGTGCCTAAGAAATGGGGACATGACCTTTGCAAACACAGATTAACGCTTCATTTCACTCCTCAACTGGCACACTCACTGCTGCTGTGGCCATTAAAAGCTGTCAGTCAGCTCTCCTCCAAAAGCCGTGCCTTGTTTTCACCATTTATCAATGTCAAAATGTACATGAACAACACATTTCTGAAAACGCTGCATTATCTGTGCTTATTGACAAATCACTTGAGGTTAGTGGTGATTTTGTGAAATCATCATATCAGCTGAGCTCAGCCAATCGAGCAGTCTGATATTCAATATGAGTAGGGAATATGACATTATGGTATATTTTGTCAACATAAAATGCATTCATTCGTCAACACTCTGAGTATGGAAGTGTAAAGCCCATATGCTAATTTACATTAGGGGTTTGCGAGTAAACTATAACCTCGTAAGGAACACTTCATAACTGACTAAAAAAACAAGGAAGACCGTTTTCCACAATGTGCTCTCAGTCCATGAACGATAATTCAAAGCCTCTGTATCTAAATTAATTGCTTGCAAAATAAAAGATGCCTTGTTTTCTAAATCTGTCAAAAAGTTCAGGGTTTTACCAAAGCTTGAATCTGCATTATCCTCCAACTACTCACGGATGCTTACTCAACCATCAGATGACAGGTGACAGCCAAGGTACTTACCCCTGATAGGAAGTGTGTCCCCTAGCTTCCAAACAGTGACACAGGATGACTAAGTAATCGACTACGTGGTACATTATAACATGGTCAAATTATAGAAGGAAAAACATGTGATCGCCTTGGTTTTCCAGTAGGCTAGACATTCTCAATTCAGTGCAATGAATAATACGAAGTTCGACCACACGTACAGTGGAATAAAAGCATTTACTTCGCTAGATGAGCCATGTGTAACTTTGCAAAAAACGCGTTGATAAAACTACACTACCTAAACGATAAATTAAACAATCCACATGCGTCTGTTTAGGTGAAATCGAAGTGTAGTAATGTAGCTCCACCTTCACTAAATGCATGTGCGCTCCCAGGGCCAGAGACACAACACTGTTTGGAAGTTGGGGGACACACTTCCTATCAGGGGTAAAAACCTTGGCACAACACCTGCAACGCGGCCCCAAGGAATATTGTACTATTTAAACAATTTTGTTACAGTTTCACTTTTTTCACAAGTATTTGGGTTGTGGGCAAAGATGCGAAATTCTGGTGCGGCTTATTTTCGAGTGAGGCTTATATTCCACTTTACAAACATAAATTCTTCATTATCGTCCACTGCAGCTTATTTTCAATGCGGCAATATTTTCCAAAAATACGCTAAATTGATCATCTACATAATCCAATTCCAAGCAATTTTCAATATTTCATATTTAACTGCAGCTTCAAAATGTTTTCATACGTTAACACCTGCAAAAGAATGCATATGTTGTGAGTCGAAAGAGATGAGAAAGGTATACATTACACACTTATTTCACTTTCACTATCTCATTATCTTGCGACATATGTGTAGCAACATGAGCAGCAACAATGTGCATTGTAGCACAAATGTTTGGTTTTGCAATTGCCAGTGTCAATGGTTTGTATTGCTTTATTGTATCAATGCCCTATACATGTTGGATGGTCTATTGTCATTGAAGAGATTGGGATAAATGTATAAACAAATTGTCATTAGTAGTGTATTCTTAAATGCCAAATTTGTCACCCCTCATGAACATGGCTGATGATACCCCCTTTTACCCCCTTGTTTTAATTAGCACAACATATTATAGCATCAATAAAACAAGTAACACAGTTATTGAAATTACACTTTTTGTGCTTTTAATATTGAAAGCTGATTTTTAATTGAATCATTTAAAATAAATATTCAAAATATGTCAGGGAATTGGGATTTTCACTCATAAAGACAAAAGCATGTCATGTATTGTGTGTTATTGTTTTTCGTGTATTTTTCTTCTTCATAGAATGACAACTTACTTTAGGTTTAGTAAGTGAGAATACTGAGAAATTGTGAAAAGTTATGCAAAGTAAAATTCACTGGTGCAGTGGAGTACAAAGTTATACAAACACATACAACAATGAAAACTTGCTTAGTGTACCACATATGATAATAATAATAATTGAATTGACCTAAAACCAACTAAAAAGCGGAATAATGATTTCACCAGCACCCCTTAAAACCAGCAGTGGTTGTGTAACCTCTCATAAATTCCACAACAATAAAATCCATCTGTGCGTCTTTAAGCTATCCCTTTTATATTGATAGATTCTCCCTCTATCTTTAGGTTTGGATTTTGTGCAGCATAATCATTGTATCAAAATGGGGCAGAATATGCTAATGGTTCTAATTGGACTACTAATAGAGCATGTTCCCCAAGCTTTAAGCTTTTGGGGGTCTGTGTAATCAGTGTAGACAGTCGTTAAGGGAATGGAGAGGCAACTAGCAATGTCACTAGAGGGCCCAGGCGGTTACGGCTGACACTACCCCAATCTTCCAAGACCCATTAAATGGCAGTTTCAACACATTACCAACCATAACATCCTTGAATATCACTGATTTTATTTGCAGTATCAAACATTTCATTTCACGCACCATTAATGGAAAAGTGCTGAGGTTCTAATGCTGCCAAACATTTAGTAACTACCTGGACTCGGAGAACCAATTAACTCCAGAGACAATATGGCCAATTAAACACAAAAATAGGTGAGTCCACCATTGGTTACTGCCCTAGTCATTTATATATGAACAAACTGCCGCACAAATATAAGCGAGTGAGCTATGGAATGACCACTTCTTGAGATCGGTATTGTGCTGCAATAATCAAAACATAATCCAAAACAATAATCAGATGAAGCTATTGATATTAACATCCTATTGTCAATTGACTGTAGTGTATTCACGATTTGTAGGTATTGTTGAGTGTTTGGTGTCTTGGTTCTAAAAGAGAAAAAAATATCCCTAACAACCATAGCATGGAAGACATAATGCATAATTCTATATAGTAGTTTTGTAGTTACAAAATAATGTTGTTCTCAGCTGTATAGACTAGTCAACATTTTCAAAATACTAGAAAGAGATAAAAAAAATAACATAATAGAGCATGATGCTTATTTCATAAAAAAAATATTCATAATATTGAGATGTATTCCATTGTATAAAATTTGCTCTAAATATTAGTTATCCTTAAAAGTAGGGGAAACAAGAATCATGTCCACTACTGTAGGACCCTAAGTCCCTTGCTCCCCTGCTTTAACATGCTGTTCTAACAGAAGCCCATCGCTGCAGAAATGAGACTCTTATACTCCTACCATGTCAATATGCCTACCAAGAATTTGCGAATGTCTCTTGAATTGGGTGAAGTTAAAGATAATTAAGTTACTGTTTAAATATATTTATTCAGACAGTCCAGACACAGATTAGCCTGCCGTAATTCAGTCATCAAACATTGTGGGTTATATCAAGCCTCTGTGATGGCTCTAGAATGAAATGCGTTTTCTGTACCTCTTGGGCCAGGTGTGTTGTCCAGACGTATTCATTTTTGGTCAGTTGTTGTTATACTGGAGAATCTAGAAAAGGATTACACATAATCAATCCAAAGCAATCTATTATTACTACTATTTAGTCATTTAGCAGACACTTGTATCCACTCAACAATCTGGAACACTTGACATACTGCATGATTTACATTGTAGATTATTTGTGGTCTGCACATCATGTGGAGCTGCTGCCCGACAGAGAACCTGTGTTTGATGGGTCTGGACATGGACGTGTCTCTCTCATTGGCCGTTATCCGGGGAACTCGGCACGGTGCAGGGTTCATCAAATCAACTATAATCAGACATCCGCTAAATATGTTCAGAGTTGGCAACATCTCTAGAATAACAAGCTAGCTAACATCTCGGTTCCTGGCTGGTTGGGCTAAACTTATTTCAGAAATGTGCCATGAACATCTTTTTGAACTCCATTGTCTGTAACAACCTCTGACACATTTGACCATGGTTGATATGTCAACCAGGTTCAAATCCTTGTATCAGTATAGGATGTCACTCCCATCCTGAAAGAAGCTCGTTTCCGCCTAGCCACAGTACAAATCGACAGAGTTGAGTAAGTAAAACCAGAGGTTTTCTCAATATGATGACTAAAGATAATAGCGAAAAGGTTTCTCACTATTACGAGATTTGGCTGTTCTTAAGGAAGGTTCAATTATTAGATTATCCTTATAGTCATGAGGCATCTAGGGACAATTTGAAGGTCAGAACCTATGAATAAATTATGAATGCATCTGGATGTTATTGGTAGTTCTCATGACATAATGTTAACGGAGCATTTCAGGTATCAGACTGCTGCCTCTGTAAATGTTTATTTAAGAGAAAACATTGCATTGATCTGGTGCGGCTGTAATTTGGCAGGTAATTGTTTCAAGAAGCAGGATAAAGGTCACCGACAATGGACGCTGCATTTTTTTTACCTTTTTATTCTCTCAAAATAACCCTGGTCTGCTGCAATTAAAAGATTTCATAACACCATTTTTATACATTTAAAACAATTTATAGATTCTTGAGCTGCGATGTAAAAATGTCTAGCTCCTTTTAAAAAGGTCACTCCTATTAATCATGTTATATATATAAATATATATATATAAATAAAACACTTCTATGTGCTGCTTTCTACATAGCAGAGCAAGGGAGTTAGCCTCCATACTCTGACAATATCCTTATTCATTCCTTATTCCTTATTCAAGTTTCTTGCTTCATAGTAACAAAAAAGGTAATGGGGGTGTACTTTGGACATACCTTAACATGTGTATTTGATTAGAAAATGTTAAAAAGTTTAAACCTGTCTTTAATTCAGGTATTTAAGTTTTTCATCTGCAATCAAGTGTTTCAAGAGTCAACACCTGTTTTAGACCGACCTGTAAATACCATGCATTTATAAACAAAAACTGTATTATTATATGGGTCCATGCAGCGCTTATGTTAAATGGTGCAGTTGGAGGAAGAGAAAGAGAGAAAGAGAGGAAGAGAGACAGAGAGACAGAGAGAGAGATTGACTGGGAATGGTAGCACGGTAAACCGCTCATTGGTGAGTGATGGCTGCTTGAAGCCGATCATGCTGGAGTTCTTCAATAAAATTGAGTGAGTGTCGAAAGACTCACAATGGCTGGCCATTATCTGATGACGTCTCTGTCCGATGTGCGCTTTACACTTTATCTCTAATGCCAACACATTGGGAGGATTGCATTTGCACTGCGGCTCGCATTCTGCTATCATGATGTGTCCTGGTTACCCTGCCAACCATACCGCCCTCAGACGTTCAGATATGATCACAATCCTATGGAACATGTGTTGTGTGTGTTTACAGGTTTTAATACAATGCATACAAATGTAATGTGACAGACATGGGATCGGATTTGACACACAATATTATACAAGCAATTTGGTTTCTATGGTTATGTAGGGTGAAACATTCCTTAATTGAAGTTAATGTACTTGCTCATTACTAAAATTATCCCCTTTACTTTTAGAATAGGAAGGTGTATTGGGGATTTCTCTTGCAATATATTTAGGTTTTGTTGCACATGTTTGTGATGCCTTTCTTTGTGATCCACAACAGAAAAAACTATAGATATGTGTGTATTTTCCCACAATGCGTTCAATGCCATAAATGTAAGCTAGGCCTACATAAAGCCATTGCAAATATATGATAGCAGGTAGTCACTAATTTTTTGTCATATAATTGAAATTCAATTAGGCCTACCTCATAGACCTACATATTCAATTGTTGACTTGTTTTCGACATGCCCCAACGTTACAACAGTAGCGATGGGGTGTATCTGTTAAGTAAACAGACTCGACATCAGCCAGCTAGTCAGGTCCTGTTTTATCTGGTCTTAGGAGGCATTCGTAAAGAAAACATTGCATATCTGTCATTTTCAAACGAATACACATGAGCAAAGTTTACCTGTACACCTGTACTAGCCCATTGGGCATGATGTTCAGGAACGAGTGCTGCTGCTGCTGAAAAATCACTTGTTCACGCTGTAGTGTGGATGCCTGATAGCATGCGATCCTGACCTGAGGCCACCGTAGGGGGTAGCGTAAAAGCTGGAATTGACATGCTGCAGACAACGCATAATGTGTACGGATCATGCCTGCCATGCGTATTCTGCGACCGTTTGGTGCGTCGGTCGCGCACGTCGTCGCAAGCGAACACGACGCGTCCGCAAGATGCAATACTGACAAGAAACTTGGGGGCGATCGTGCGAATATCTGGCCTGTTGATAGAACAAGGGAAAGAAATTCTCCGTTTTTGCGACGGCTTCGATTGAGGGGCCGCACATTCCACCTCCGATCGCGACGCTTTTTTTTCTGCCGCCGTCTTAACAGTAGTAAAATGATCAGTTCTTCCTCTACCAGTGTCTCCATGTTGTTTATTTACATGAGCACGCAATACACGTGCTTTTGCACGATTTCCGGATCTGATATTACTGAGGTCTGCCCCAAGTGGAGACCTCCACTATCATGCGTTTTCGCCGCGTAATGCTGCAGAAGTCTGCAGGACACAGCAGGCCGCATACGCTTACGCTTGGTCTAACAGCAAGTCTAGAGTGTAGATGAACGGAAGAGGCTTAAACTAACCTGAGGGCTTGTTGGCGATATTACTGCAACACAATACACCTCATTATCCCAATAAAACGGAATCAATAAAAGTCTGCAGAATAAACAACATTGCGATTAGCCCAATGCTGCTTAAAGTCGATTTCAGCATCAGACTTGTTTACTACCACTAACGTAAATGCTGTTACATGCTAACACATGATTCCCAAGTGTAATGGTATAAAAGTGAATCGGCAAAACAGAAACGCTGACATTTATATAATAACTATTACACTACAAATGTTCAACGACATGTTTAAAGTACATATTTTCATATTTTCGTAGGCCCAATGCAAGTGAATGATGTAAAAAATCGATGCTACACTCAACAGTCATAGCCTTCATGTTTGTTAATCCCTCTTTGCATGTAATTGATGTTGGGATGGATTAAATATTGCTTTAACGGAAGCCAGATCATCTTAGATAGCAGTCATACATGACTATGGTGGTGATTAATCGACACCACACTCATGTATAACTGCTCTCTTAAATGATGTTTGTTAAAGATTGTCATACTTGTAACTCTCATAAAGATTAGCCTAGCAGGCCTATGCTGTAAATTATGTTTAAATAGTCTTATGGTTATGTCAATAGCTTGTATAGTTGTTGTTTTTGTCCATATAACTTTGTAAGAGATTAATACGTTTTCAGAAGTTGCTAATGATCTTTTTATTTTTATTTTTTAGTTAGGGTAAATAGGTTTCGCCGAGCCATAAGCTCGCCTCATTTGAAATTTGGAAAGGCCCTTCCTATTGGACTCATCGCACCGCCCGCCAAGCCACACTCACCTTGCTCCACCAACATGAATAAACATCGGAGACACTGCTTCGAAGAGATTTATTCTACAGTTGGCTCATCAGGTACCTGCTATAAACAAATATAATATAATGTAATTGTCCATAGCGTCACGGTAATACCAGACCTTTTAGTGGTAATGAACTGCAGGTTCATACAGTAGCTTATTAGTAACGCTAAACTGCATGAGTCAACTCTGAACATAGCAGTTAAGTAACTGTAATACTAACAGTTGCTAATACTGCATAATTTATCACCATAAATGATGCAGGAGTAAACCAAGCAGTAAACCATTTTTTTTAATTTTTTTTATTTGCTAATTCAGGCAAACTTATATAGGCCTACCTCACCTTTAAGTTGATGTTGACGTTTGTGATTTGTCCACAATAAGAACAATGGCCAGTGATTATACAGCAGCATTCTATAATATGCAAGATACTGTATGGTATGGCATGAATTGATAAGGGGGATAGTAGGCTATGCAAATAATCACCAACTTATTGCGGAACATTGTGCAATTATTGTGCATGCAAATTATCCACGGCAACTACAAGGACAAAAGCATTACTTTGTATGTTTTTGTTTTACCCTAGTGGAAAGAATAAAACTCATAATAAACTTCAGTCTTCAGACTGTTGAAAAAGAAAAAGTGCCTAAAATAGATTCCTTCAGGGATGCTGTCATAACCTGAAAACGAATTCAAATGTCTGCATATCAACAGCATCTAATATGAAAGGCAATAAGCAGCTATTCCATCCCTAAGAATATACTACATGCAGACTAAATTAAAAATGCTCAGATGATGTTGATTCGTTCAGGTAGCGCTACAGTAAAATGCAAAAGGTTCACGATTTGTAATCATATATTTTATTATGATAATTTTTTTTCTTTTCTCCCCTCTGGCTCCTATACTCATTTTTATTCTCCAGCAGAATTCTACTCCCTCCACTTCCTCTACCTCTGGGGTAAACATCTCGTGGTATCTCAGCTTATTGTTCAGGAGTAAAGGGGGTAGCCACAGGGCAGGTAACTTGCATTGGACTGGTGTATTCTCTACTCCCATGGGACATAAGATACAAATCAAGTTGCTTTGACCCCATTGTCCTCCCTACACTGCTGGTTTCCCTGAAGGCAATACTGTGGTATGGGATCCTTTCTTCCCCTTTATTTATTTCTTTCCTCCCCCCTTTGTAGGACTGTTGTTAAGGGCATGAGGTACATACATTTTCTTGGGTAAACTATCTCCTGAATCAGGGACAGAGTGAACTACCATTTTCATTTTAAATGGTGTTTACCCATTTTGATAGCTTCATAATCGTGCAGACATGTTCTGGGGAATGGACATTCCATATGAATATACATACACGGTTGGATTCATATCCATCTGTATTCTGTTCCATCTCCACTCTGATTTTTATATTTGTCTTTGAAGCATTTCGATTTTGGAAAATTTAAAATAAGTATTAAAAATACACTACTTACCTACTGAATTGAACCTCATGCAGCCAATGGTGAGTGAATTATGACATAGTTAGAAGCTTCAATTGTTAACCAATTAATAATGATTTTTTTGGACAATGGAAATCCCCAGCCACACCATACAGATGAATACCACTTTCATGTCATGCTGACCTTTTGCAGTCGTAATGAAATTCATCTTCACTTAAAAAAACTAAACAAATAATCACATATCACTCTTGTATGTTGTTTACCTACAGATGAGGCCAATAATATGAACATAATGTCCTGCCGCACCCATGGAAGATAAAAAAGTAAATCATATCCAAAAGCAACATTAAATCACTGAAGAAATCTACGTATATGTATTATATTCTGTAACTGTTTTTTAAAAAATACTAGACATTTCAT
>OMKX01058464.1:0-14359 GCA_900302425.1 Brosme brosme
ATGTTTGAGTGGAAACTTGGCCAGCTGCTTCTTTATTGACCGGCTCACACAATAGTTTCCACCTTGTCCTCTTGGTTTTGAAATTCTTTCACACTCTCACAAAAACAACAAAGACTGGGTTCTCTCTGGGGGGCTTGGGCTGGGAGGGGAGGGGGGGTGGTCGATGACGTTTCCCATCCACTCAGTACCATTTGTTTTTATGGGCCAAGAACCGAACATGAGCATGTGTTTTCGAACACTATACTTTTTACTATCGCATAATATCGTGGTATTACATTCCAAAAGTAGTTCCTCCGCTACTTATATATATAACAAATATATAAGTCCAATATTTGTTCATTCTTGGAAGTAACGTTATTTACACTAACACTTTAACAGCTTCTAGATAAGTCTCGGCTCCCTTGTCCCTTTTAAGTTCTCGTTGCCTGTGGTTCCAGTCTGATCTGAGCGTTGTGTCAAAGAGTCTGTGTTGTGTTTACATTCTGCTCCTGGTTTGACCCTCTGAAGGTTCTGGGATGTCTCTCTCCTTCTCGCTGTTTCCTTTAATGGTTGGCTTCATTGTGAGCTCCCCAGGCAAACTGGTGTCATAGAGAAGAATTTCCCAGTTTTTGTTTTGATAGTGGTCATGGGAACATCGGTCAGTGAAGTACCTGAAACGTCGTTCCCAGATCCAGTGAGAGGCCATTCCGATTAGGATATTTGTTTGCAAAGCGGTGTTATGACTCACAAGTAGGCCCAAAGATAGATCGTTTGTTATGGAAGCATTTAGCGTTTTTCTTTAGCCTTGTCATGAAGTGATGGCAGCAGTATGTTTTTGTGTCCATCATGGGAGGCAATGAAGTGTTTTGCGAGTGCGTGTTTGTGTGTGTGTGATCATCGGCTCAATTCCTTTCCCTAAATCTTCTTCCTCTGTCATTGCAGGACAGAGAGCTGAGGCCAGAGGAACTGGACGGTATGCTATGTTTATTCAATTAAGATTTTCATCAACAATTTCAAGGTCTTAATATAAATGAATTTGCAAATATTTAGCTTTCTTAAATTGAAGTTGTACAAAATGGCAGTGGGAATATTTATGTTGGATTCACTATATTTATTCTGTGTTGACAAATAGAAAAGTTACAACTGTCTCTACCACAACCAGTCTGTGTGATCGCTCCACAGAGTTGCGGGATGCGTTCAAAGAGTTTGACAAGGACAAAGACGGCTTCATCAGCTGTAAAGACCTTGGGAACTGCATGAGAACAATGGGATACATGCCCACCGAAATGGAGCTGATCGAACTGAGCCAGCAAATCAACATGAATCGTATGGTTTCCATACCATACCATGCAATTATATGCTATTAGCATTGCATTCATTGGTGATTACTGTTTTCTGACTACATTAAACTTAATCCTTTTCCTTTTTCTGAAGTGGGCGGACATGTGGATTTTGAAGATTTTGTGGAGTTAATGGGACCAAAACTTCTGGCTGAAACGGCTGATATGATTGGTATAAAGGAGTTAAAGGAGGCCTTCAGAGAGGTAAGCCATTCCCTACTGAGACTTTGAAAGTCAAATGATGGCTGCGGTCAGCTGTGTGGTTCTGTTGACATACCTCTCCACACTATTTTTTCGGTGGGTCTTTATCTCTTTGGAACAGTTTGACACCAATGGGGACGGGGCCATAAGCCTCTCTGAACTGAGGGAGGCCATGCGGAAGCTGTTGGGTCAACAGGTGAGGGTTCCATTACTTCTTAGGTACTAGATTACTTTTCTTTGGCTACACCCAAATTATTGTCATTATACCACAAGGGGCATTATTGGCTCAGACTGCCAATTATGGCTTTCGGCACGACATATTTAGAAATTTGGGATGGGGATTTTGAGAAAAGGAATGTGTCCAACCACTTTTAAATGTTGATTTACCACGCAATTTATTTTCTGCAGGTGTGTCCTAACGACTTGGAAGATATACTCAGAGATGTGGACCTGAATGGAGACGGGCTTGTTGACTTTGAAGGTAAACTCTCTTATCCTCCCAGCGGTCAGTACTAGTCCTCCATGTTTGTAATTCTTCATGATCTCCATCCTCCTACCCTTTCTCTACAGAGTTTGTCCGGATGATGTCCCGATAGGGCCGACCGATTGATCACATTCTGTCTAGCCCCCCTGGCCCCCTTTCTGCCCTCCACCCACCCATCCATCCATCACCCCGGGTAGCGCAGCGAGCAGCAATGCAAGCTCTGAGCCATTCCGAAACTACGACACGGGATTCAACTAAAACTGCTTGAACTTTCTAGAGGAGGAGGAAGCGGAGGAGGAGTTCCCCCCGGACTTCGCAAAAGGTTCACCTCAATAGGTGTTCTTCCTTGAGATGCCTTCAGTTTAACTGAGGCACAACCTTTTTGTAGCCATGGCAGATGATTGTCAAGGATGAGGGGCGTTTCTTTTGCACTTCAGTTCTCACAAGCTAAATAATATGATCGTCAATGCTTTTCGTTTCTTGTTCGACCTCGACGTGGCAATATAATGTGTCTCGTGGAATGTGTAAAACGTAAAGGAAGGGGTGATGGCCGCGGTCTGGGTCAACGTCAAACGTGCCATCGTCTTCTCCACCTGAATGTGACGTGGCTCATTTTCCTGCAACCAAGGAGTCTGCATCATATGTACAGTGCATCACTACTCTGTGTGCAATCATCTGTAATGTGTCACGTGTTGAAACTTGTAGTGAAACTTGTAGTTTGATGGAAGCTTTCTCTGTTTTGTCTGTACAGCTCATGAAACCAGCATCTGTGGTGTTATCACATTGAAAACTGCCTGATACCTGTTGTGTATGTAATTTCAGATGTAACATCCAAACCTGTGCAGGGTATCCAAAGTATCCCATAATACTATCCAATGTGTTAATCTGACAGGGGTATCATTCAGATGATCTTCTTCCATCGACCCTCCTTACTAATCTTCTGTGTCATCTGAGTTAACCTGTCGATTTCTGTGATATCTTGATATCAGCAGGCTGCCCTCTCCCTCACGTCAAATGGTATGTTCAAGGGGGCAGGAATTCCCCATCTGATGGTAGCTCTGCATGAGAGTGTGTGAGCCAAAAATGGGAATAATATGATCATTGGTTGTTTACCAATCATACATATCCACTGTGCACAGGATATCAAATTAAAATGAGCTCCATAGCAACAGTCATGAGATGCTATTTCCCGATTCGGAGCCCAGTATGATCTGAGACAACCGTTCTGCCTCTCACTGCCTCTTCCTCGGTGTCTGAGGGCAACGACACCAACACATTGCATTCTTATTTATTCCTAAAGTAGAATCGATGTGCTGTTGTAGCTGCTGCATCTAATTATAAATATTGCTATGTCTTTAGTGGTCATTTTCATGCATGCCAAAGAGAGAGGTTTGGGGAATGTATTATGCACATTTGCAATTGTGTCATAAAGAAGGAGAAAAAACGATTCTTGCCAAGTTAACCCCAGGCAGGGTATCAAATAATGTTTAGACTGAACACACAATTGTATGTGGTTTCTAGCAATGACAACACACACTAAACAAATACGTAAACGTGATTCTGTGGTAATCTTTTGATGAACACATGTTGATCCACAAATATCCGTGTTAGTATATTATTGTGTGGGTGTGTTTGTTCATAACATCTGGAGCTCTGTGCTGATCAAGGTGTGAGGTTATTTTTGGTCGTAAAAATAAGGATATACTGACTGTACCCATAGGCGACTTAAATTGCTGTTACTACGGCAACAATACCCATGTACATCTTTCGGTTAACCAAACCCAGAGTGCACCACGTGCACGCTGCGTTGGACTCTCCTCATTGGGTAAGATTCTGAACATTCCAAAGTTCATGAGGATCAAACATCCACTGGGCGGGCCTTTGATCATGAACGCATCTTGAAGATGCGTTCATGATCAAAGGCACGTCCCAGTGGATGTCGTGAAGATGCCGTCACGATTGCTGTTATTTTATACTGTCATTTCGAGATGTAGGACTATGCATTTTGTCGGTTTATGTCTCCCGTTGATCAAATAAACACATTGCCTGCTAGTTATTCATTTATTAATCAAACATAATCGTGTATCGTTTTGGTAAGATGTTTGTTTATGTATGCAGAACGAATGGTCGAAGCTGGGGAAAAGACACCGCCAAAATCCCAAATCTATTAATATGAAATATGCATTTCTTCCGCCTGTTGCCAGCTGGATGAATAGTGCTTGAGCTCTCAACCAAACTACACTACTCCTGACCAAAGTGGGCGGGCCTTGTCATCAGGACTCCGCCTCCTGCGTCTTATGATACCAGAAAAGTCGATAAAGCGAATGAATGGGAGCTTTCACTTTTCAGTTCACATTACAGCCAAAATCGAAGTATAGGACTTTATAAAGCTGAAATTATTTCTTTCTCAACGTTGATATAATATTATTTGCCAAAATATGTATTTCCAATATTAGAATCGTTTTATTTAATATAATTGTAAAAGGAAAAACCTTAATATGCCTGTTTCCTATTTATGGTAAGTGCATGTACCACGATGGGTAATTAATAGAGGTATCTGATTGGATAGAAATGCTGTCACTTATTAGGAATAGTAGCTAGCAAGTTGGGTAGCACCGCCCCTTCCCCTGCAACTGCCAGCCGCTGTAGCTAGCTGTAGCTAATGCTAACGGCTGAATGCACATTGAATGAAAGTCAACGTCAGTTTATTACAGTGAGGCGACTAGCAGTCAAATAAGATCTGCAAATTGAGTTATCGTAGGCTATACTATACACTGTAGGTAACTAGCCAGTCTGTTATAAGAGATACGTTAACATTTTGCAAGATATAGGTTGACTCAAGTCCTGAAAACGAAGGTAAAGGTAAGACATTTAGGGCATTTTGGTGTACGCTCTCACAGACCAGTGGGTGAGACAGGTGACGTTAGCAGTCGGAGTAACCCAACACTACAAACTTATTACACGTGTCCATTTTAATACGGCTAACTGTCGGCTCACACCTATAGTTTGTGCGTGTTGAAGTCATTATTTTATAGATTATTTCTTGTTTTTTAGGCCGACGATTTTTTTGCCGGCGACCAGCAGTGTTTCCATTAGCATGTCGGCTACTGATATCATGTTACATCTAGCAGCGTAAAGTCATCATGACAGGGTCGCTAGCAACACATGCTTGACATCTTTGTCTCCATCGTTACTTGGAAATCATTCCTGGAAGCTATGCATACTGTAAAAAAAAAAAAAGACTGTAGCTAACTAGTTGGCCAGCTGTAGTGGGCACCGACAGAAGCTCTGTGTTTCTCCCGGCGTCCTAGGACCGAGCTCTGCATGGCCATGCAGCGAGTCACGGCGCCCTGGGTCGCCTGGCTGGTGACCGCGGTGCTGTGGCTGCTGGCACCCCGGTGTGGTGCTGCTGAAGGTGGGGGGCCCAGCCTCGCCGAGCGAGTCATATGGGCAGTCAATGCTGGAGGGGAAGCTCACACAGACATGCACGGCATCCATTTCAAAAAGGATCCCTTGGAAGGGAAACTTGGAAAAGGTGAGTGCATAACAACCGGGCTTGTACTCGTATGACCACGTTTTTTATTCAAATGTGTGATATTAAAACGTGATGTGATTTGCATCTACAGTGGCTAGCTTCCTCATAGGAATGTATTAGAATCTTTTTCGAGCAGGAGCTTGTGCCATCGTGGTTTCCGCATTTAATCAAAAGCCAATGACAAGTCATCATAGACTGCTTTGGCTCCGCCTCTCGCATGGCTGAGGAGGAAGTAGACACACACTACAGGTTTTCTCATTTGCTTCAGGACTGAAAAGATTGTATGCTTAGCAAAACTAGAAATTACCATCAATAGAAACGAACAGAACGTCAGGGACTATGTACATTTGACTGCCTGAGTCTTTTTAGGGTTATAGCAACCGATAAAAGGCAAAAACATGCTTTAGTTAGAATACTAGTGCATTAAATGAGTGCATTAAATGAATGTTTCATGTTTCTAACCATACATTGCCTTCTCATCATAAACATGCATTTTACAACCAAGATCTATGAAGCAAACTGCCAATTAAAACTGCCTTTTAATTGACCAACAACTCTAGTTTGAATGCAACAACTATCAATCCTGTAACTGCTTTTGTGTACTCTTATTGGGTGATAGATGTGGAATTAATATTAAAATAATCAAATTCCGCCTTTGACTTCCACCTTCTAGCATCTGATTACGGCGTGCGCCTGCCTATTCTGCGCTCGAGTCCAGAAGACCAGGTTCTGTACCAGACAGAGCGCTACAACGAGGACACCTTTGGTTACGAGGTGCCCATTCGGGAGGAAGGCGACTACATATTAGTCATGAAGTATGCAGAGGTCTACTTTGCGCAGTCTCAGCAAAAGGTATGCTATTTATAAATAAACAGAATGTCTTATTCAACCACCGCTCCCCTTCCACTCTCAAGATTAATGGTCTGTGCATTTCTAACAAGATAGTTATGTAAATCATATCAATCCCAACTGAATTAGTGATACTGAAAAAGATAGGGCACTCTTAATCTGTTCGTGTGGTGGTGTGGGTTGTTTGTGGCATTCTAACCATCCATCCCAAATGTATGACTTTTAATGGCAGCAAGTCTATCAAGTCCAACCACACAGGGAATGTTCAAAGCAGCTGTTATTTTAACACGGCACCAGACTCCTGCTTTTCTAGTTACGGTCGAGCTCATTCTCTTTGATCTCCGTTCTCAGGTGTTCGACGTTCGTCTCAATGGCCACGTGGTGGTAAAAGATCTGGATATCTTCGAGCGCGTGGGTCACAGTACAGCCCACGATGAAATAGTCCCCTTCTCCATCCGCCGTGGCAAGCTGAGCGTGCAGGGAGAGGTCTCCACCTTCAACAGCAAGCTCACCGTGGAGTTTGTTAAGGTGAGAGGTTTACTTTGTATGTCTTTGCTATATGCATGTAGGCGGAATACTCCTCTTTGTAAGGCATTGATGTGGGCACCTTCCGGGTCAGCATCCAGATGTTAATGGGCAAATGAATGCCTCATGCCTGAATGAGAAATGAGGAAGTATAGTGTGTTACTTTCTATCAGTTTCATGTTTGCCTTCCTGTTTCTGTGGGCATCTGATTTGGTTCCTACAAGTGCATGTCTGCAGGTGAGGAAAGCCATATTCAAATACTGAAATAACGGCTGAATATAAATATTAACGTATCCAATATTTGCTATATCTGAAGATGCAAATATTGCAGGTCAGCTCTAGTTATTCCCGCCTCCGAAAAGCTATAAGGGACTTTTTTTTTTTTGTCATCCACAAATGTATTCACAGCAGTCAATATTCACACGCTCCGGGAAAGGTTACAGCTCTGACCATCTGTATGAAAGCTGTCATTTGTACTGTTTGCGGCGCTATGCTAAGTATTACAGGGAGAATCAACTAGATAATCGTGGATATTGACACACGTTTATGTCAGCGGGCCACTTACAAGCTGCCTAGCATCGTTAACGGCCTAGACTTTGCGTGATAACTGGAACATGGGTTGGGTCTACATACACTAAACTATCATGTACTTTGGTGTGGAAAATGAAAGGTCTGAGGATCAGACGGAGTTGGTTTGTTGTGAGGCCTAATATGGTCCAAGTACTCTGAATGTAATCTTAGAGGTACACTACAAAAAAACACTTTGTGGTATTTAGAGAATAGTATTTCTCTTTTGGACATGAGTTTACACAGGGAAGGATAAGAGGGATGATAAGGATGTGTCTTGTTTCCCAAGAGAGGAGGTTTTTATCTTTTGATATTGAAATGTTTGGCCCTATGTGAATGTACAAGTGATGTTTATCTCTCGCTCTCTTTCTCTCAACACAAATGTGTAAACCCATTTTTGGTTTCAGAGCAACAACCCTAGCGCTGATGTAATCAATGGTGGTACAACAGCACTGGAAACAGTGTAAAACATGACATTCATGAGTACTTACACCGTCCCTCTCTCGTGTTTTTCAGGGTTATTATGACAACCCCAAGGTCTGCGCTCTCTACGTCATGAAGGGAACACTAGAAGGTGAGCCGCCATTACGTGCACGTTCAGCGGAGCAAATCCTTGCTCAATTATACGAACACATTAGTGTTCAAAATACTGTTCCTACATTGAAATGATTGTAAACCAGTCTTTTCTCATTCCGTCCTCCATAGATGTACCAAAGCTCCAGCCCCACCCAGGCTTGGAGAAACGCGAGGTGTTGGCGGAGGAGGAGGACGAGGAGGAAGACCCCGAGGTAGGGGAGGAGAGCGGCAAGAAGAGCACCTCTGCAGCGCCTAAGAACCGCGTCCAGTCAGGGCCCCGGACACCCAACCCCTATGCCGCCGACAACAGCAGCCTCATGTTCCCCATCCTGGTGGCCTTCGGCGTGTTCATCCCCACACTGTTCTGCCTTTGTCGGCTCTGAGCACCTGGCAACGGGAGGAGAGGTGGCGGGGGGGGGGCGTAGTCAGGGGTCTAGATGGACAATAAATGGGACAGCGAGAGAGACGGAGTGAGCGAGAGGGACAGAGAGAGACGCCATGAGAAGAGTTGAAGATGACATTACTGCTGCAAAAGCATACATACAGGAGAAGGAGATTGAGGCAGGAGGATGGTATTTGTTCTCAATTGTTTTGTTTTTTTATCTTGGTGAAGTTGAAAACCAGTAACCAGGGTGTGTTATTTCTTTTTTGGTTTTGCAAGCAAACTGTAAGGGGAGGCGGTTACCATGGAATCTTACTGTTGAATGTGGAAGTGCTGGGCGATCGTGTGATTGTGTTCAACATCCATTCGCGCTGGCCCTGAACACACTTCTACCCTTTTCACCAACACACGATTTGGCAGCACAAGACTTGGCAAGATCTACCGATATCCGTCTTAAGTTGAACGCCACATGCTTTTTTGAGTTGAACAAAACATGGGTTATGGGTCTGGACCTTCAAGTGCAGGGTGTAGTAAACTAAAACATTGGACACTTGCTCGGCATTAGTTTCCACACACTCACTGACTTCAAACTTATAAAGAAAAACAAATCTGGTGTTTTAACAGAACACACAGTAATTGGCAAATGAGAATACAGTGGCCATTTGATACGGTTCATATTTCATTTGTGAAATCTTTTGGCCCTGTAGTACGTTCCTGTTGGTAACGGTGTGCGTACAGTCACGACGTGCCAGGATCCATGTCCACACCTCGTCGTGGTCATGCATGGAGTCTGCTCCCTGTCATCTAAATTCAAGAGTTATGCTTTTACACACACAAAAACAGTTGGGCATCACAAATCAGTTCTGTCCTTGACAAACGAAATTTGAGACCGGTTATTTAGCATTTTTTTAGAGATCTTAGATGGAGCTATAAACTATGAAGTTATTAAAAAGTTGCATTAACGTTTTTTTTCTTTTTTAGGGCAATCCTTATTCAGGTTCCTTAATCGCAGTGGATGAGTGGCCATATTTCCATTGGAGTTTGATTGGATTACGTTGCCAGTACTGTCCTTACCTTCACATTGCATTAACAGCTCTGAGTGCTACTTGGACACTGCCTTGTTTTGCTGATAAGCACATGCCTTCCATTTGTTTCACCAAAGAAACATTTCTGTTATTTAATGGAGGAATTGTTCAGCATTCAGTAGTCCCCGTAAACCAGATCACGGTGTGCGAGTGGAATCCCAGGTTGAGCATGCTTAGACGTATGCTCACAATTTTATTATTTATAGAAGTATCGATCTAAATGAAAACAAGCTGCTCGCCAGTCTTATAACGATGTTGCCAAGCTTTTCTAAAAGTAGTCTTAAAATTGTTTTGTATTTCTTTTGTTTGGCATTGTGGGAAAAAAAATGTACGGTTGATCTGAGTTGCGGACGTGACGATGCTGATCAGGGCTAAGAACTGAACACAATTATTTATTTAGGGACTGGTGCCGCAGTGATTAGCAATGCTGCCTCACTAGCAGGACGTCCGGGGTTCGAGTCCGACAGCAGGCGGTTCTGCCTATGTTTATTTTGGGTCATCTCTGATTGCTCTTGGGGACGGTGTCCAGTCCAGGGACCTTCGCAAGCCACTGGCCCAAGAGCAGCCACCGGGGCCCCATGTTCCACCCACAGCTCAACCAGGGCTATCTGAAATAAATAGTACATGCTTTGATAGACCTAACAGCCGTCTAACAAAGTATGGTGAATATCATTCACTGTTGGGCCATTCTTCCTTTTTATACATCAAACCTGGTCCCATTGAAATATTGTCTTGGGGTATTTTCTGTTTTGACGGTTAGGTAAAAAATGGAATAATTTAAAACCAAAACATTGAGGTTGACTTATTTTAAATTTCTCATGGTCATTACTCCGGCTTTAATCTTTTATGTTGCAATGCCTGTGAGGTGTGCACTGAAAGTATATTTATCGTGTGCACTTTGGGAGATGGCTCAGAGCTGTGGAGAACATTAGTGGAGATCCTCTGTATGTTCTGAGCACCAGGAGGGTCGCTGGTCGTCCTGGTTGCTGACAGATTCGCAGTCGACTTGAAGGGACCCCAGAGGTAGACGAAAGCCCTGACTGGATTTACTGGATCTGCCTCTTTCTGGTAGATCTGGTCGACATGCCACCTTCTCACTCTCACCATGGGTCATGTCTGCACACACTCGCCTCCTAGACGGCGATGGCCGCTTGGGTCCTTCTATAGTAACTGAAGACAGGATTTGTTCCTGGTCCAATGGCGAACAATGGTTTTTATGTATCACATTACTTCCATTAAGTGCTAAGCTCTTCTCCAAGAAGGATGATTGTTGTAACTTTGCCTGTATAACTTTCCTGTCTTCAAAATCCCCAAGACTGTTCTCCTATTGGTTTTGCTCTACACTTGACAAACAGTCCAGGTCTTATGTATTCCCTGCCACCCCTCAATCCCCCCATCCTCTGTTTATTGCTGCCACAAAAATAGTAATTTTTCCATGTCTGTTATTGGCGTTTAGTTTTTTTGGGGGTGGTGTTTTTTCTTTTTTTGAAGCACCTTTTCTTTCCCTTAAAGGATGCAAGAAGTTAATTTAATTCAGCACCAAAGTCACCACTCTGTTTAAGAAATCGAATCTTTCTACACGGTTGCGTGTGTATATAAGGTACAAAATTAATTTTTTTATAGCGTAACAGTAGTCACCCTTTTTTTCTGTTTAATAAAAAAATGATGTAACTCTTTTCCATTATGTTTTTCCATCATGTTTAAAACAAACATGAGGCCTTTTTGCTGAAGTGTTGTTGGTACGAAATACATCTTACGGAAAATTGCCGGAAAGTGGAAAACCGAAAGAACTACAAGAAAAGTAAAATATTTGAATCTTCCGATCTAGTATGTTTTAAATGTTAATTTTATCAAAAGCTGGGCTAGTCTGGAGAGATGTTGATACATACTCAGATTTTTATGTTTTGAATTGTTTCCTCAGGATCTTTTCTTTGTTTTTCTTTAACATTTTATTAGTGTTGTTTTGCACTGCCTCATTTATGTTCAAATCACTTGTCATTCTGTGTATGTTTTTATTTTCTTTGATGCCTTGATTATTGAATACATTGTGCTTTGCCACCATTTCGCTTTGCGTCCCTCCTTTGTTGCCCTTACATTAGCTGGTCCTTTTCCGTTGCTTTTTCTTTCACATAGATGTTTATAACACTGCTCAGCCCCTGTGGATAGCATGAGGGAAGCTCAGTACACAGTAGGCCTGTTTTTAATAACTATTCAATCAAATCAAAATACGTAAGTGCTGCAAAGGATAAAACTTATTTTTTTAAGGAGTAAGAAGCAGTTCAAGAAAAGCAGTTCAAGTAAACAAATCTATCTTTTGTGTCCAGCAGCAGATTCAAATCTGCCACTGCCAGAGGATAATGTAGGTGTCTTCAATTCTTTCAAAATAAGAGCAGAGGGAAGATGTTGTCTGGCTTTATGGCTCCAGATGTTTCTTGCCAAAGAACGAAAATCCTACTAAATCACGTCAGTCATATTCCAACAAAATATCCATCCATCTTCTTGCCGTGGGATAAACTTGGAAGCTTTTGGTATGTATGGCTTCTTTTTGTTGTTTTATAAAGCATCCATTACTTTTTTTTTTTTGCAGTTTATTTTTTTTTTAATCTTATGTTCAGCAGTCCAAACTACAATATTGTATCCTTGTAGTGGTTGGAGATGGCTTTGAAATAAAACCTTAACACCACCCACTCCCTGCCCATGAAACCTGTCCCACAACAGTCACAATTGGTATACCATCATGTATATCACCGTGTATGAAAGAGATCACAAACATGGCAACTAAATGTGAGTAAAGAATCCTATTCAGGACAGAGAAATGGCCTCCTCTGAGATCTGGAGAAGGACTACAAACATGTCCTCTGAGACCCCACTGCTCTCTCTCACTGATATTGCAAACTGGGGTAAATGTGGACAAATGCTGTCTCTTTTTTTAATAAATGTGCTATTTTATCAAACTTTTGTTTCTACTTTTACATCGGTGGTCTGTATTTTGGATGAATGGATAGATAGATGGATAAGATAAATAATCAATACATGATGTTTATCTATGCTCTATTGCATTAATGTAAACAATTGAGAGGTGACAAATTAATTGTTGTGGATTTGATATAGAATAAAACATGGCTTTGAAATAGAGTAGCTATTGCTAGCTAGTAATGTTATAATCAATTGCGACTGCTAAATAATAATAATTTAACAGTCCCATGATTCGATCTAAGTAATAACAGTTGTGTGATGCGATTGATAAATAATCTAAATAAAAAGTCATGGGACACGATTGTTAAATAATAATCGAAGTCATGAAAGTGACTTGATACGATTGATAAATAATAATATTAATGACAAGTCATGTGATACGACTGATTAATCGTTTTACCCGGAGAAATGTTTATAATGTTACCCAGTTAGCAACGATAAAAGCTAGCTAATATGCTTTCATAACATTAATTAAGTCCCTACTGCAGAAGTAACTCTTTGCAAATATGAATCTAAATGACAACAATCCTGTGACTAATGAAAATATTTCGTATAGTTGTAGCTGTCGAGCAAATAATTGTTTTTTTCTTAACGCGCATATTATTACTTGTCTCACCTGGAGTGAGGAGCGTAAGTGGGGTTAAAAGGGCGCTCTTCGGCAATAACGTCTGGCTGCAGCCTGTAGGACATGGACATCCACATCCAACTGCTATCACGTGACGCTATATATTATTATAATATGTGTAATACTATATATTTTTCGATATTCATTTAAGCATGAAAGCATAAAAACTCAACATTACAAACATAAACTGGCGTTTCTTTAAAGTAATAACAGAAGATTGTGCGGCGTACATGGGTTTGGTAACCGAACAAGGCCAAAATTCACTAGTGATATAAAAGTTCTATAACTAAAGAAACAAAGAATTGTACAACATTGAAAGGGGGTGAGATGACATCTACACAACATAAGCTTTCAGAAAATATATGATTTGTGTCGTTTATTGCGTCTAGGCGGCATACAGTGGAGTGATAGCGTCACGTGATAGCAGTTGGATGTGGATGTCCATGTCCTACAGGCTGCAGCCAGACCCTACTCTGTCCATGTCCTACAGGCTGCAGCCAGACCCTACTCTGTCCATGTCCTACAGGCTGCAGACAGACCCTACTCTGTCCATGTCCTACAGGCTGCAGCCAGACCCTACTCTGTCCATGTCCTACAGGCTGCAGACAGACCCTACTCTGTCCATGTCCTACAGGCTGCAGAGAGACCCTACTCTGTCCATGTCCTACAGGCTGCAGAGAGACCCTACTCTGTCCATGTCCTACAGGCTGCAGAGAGACCCTACTCGATTTTGTGCTTTTGGACGGAAATTGATTTCTTTTACGTACTGGATTTGGACTCCCGTATTTTCATTTCAGTGATCAACCATAGAGTCGATGATAAGGGCCTTCTGAACCTACTAGTAGGTAGAGTAAGCACCTACTGGCCCACAGCTATGGGGCTGATAACCACTGATAATGTCCACTCAATCGAGTGATAATGTTCGAAGCGGGTCACCCACTTTATTTATGTATTTTTCTATGTTCTTCTGAGTATGGATTAATCTAGATGACCAGATTACCATTTTTATTCAATTAACCTGTGTCAATCATAAGAAATGTTCAATTTCCTACCTTTCACCGGAGCATCACTGCATTGTTTTTATTATTAATGGGATATCCAACCAGGCGAATGGTCTGAAATTAGGATAGCATTCAGCAGTACAACCGTGTGATTGTCTAGAGCAGGGCTATTCAATTGGCGGCCCCCGGGCCGGACCCAGCCCGCGAAGTAATATTTACTGGCCCTTTTAGTGG
>OMKX01058467.1:3922-19424 GCA_900302425.1 Brosme brosme
TTTTTTTTTTTTTTTTTTTTGTGGGGGGGGGGGGGGGGGGGGGGATTGTTATGATCATTCCACCCAGCGCACCCTTCACCCTGTGAGAGCGGACGGGGAAGAGGAGAAATTGATTGCACTGCAGTGGATCTGGCTGCATGAGATGCCTCCGCTGCGCCTGTCCCAGTCTCGCTCTCTCCCATCCTGCCATTCTCTGTTGTCTTCCTTAGGCAGAGCCGTGGCGATCCGTTTTTATCCAAGTCCTAACGACACTCGCCCCCTACTCTCAGAAATAACCCAACCGTTATAGGGTGCCCTTATTCTGTGATTTCATTTTTAGCATGGTATCTCGGCAAGCAGTATTCTGATAGATGTGTACAGACATACATATATATATGAAGACGGAATGTATGTTCATGTCTCTGTTACGGAAAGTAAGAAGTTGTTTTAGGTTTCTCTGAATGTTTTCTTTTGGTTTTCCTTCTTTTTTGGCACACTTATGTGTGAATGGGGGGCGGGGGGGTTGCACCACATTGGTCCAGTTACAGAAATCAATTTTTGTGGTAATGCGAGATGCCCAACGACATGATGTCATCAGGCTCTTATCTCTGCTGATGTGGAAATGAAATGCAGTCCATGCTGTGAGATGTACCACCTTTTCCCTTTTTCATGTTTTTTTTTATATTTTATTGCTACTTCCATAAATTACATATGGCATACAAATATTTCAGGCTCAATAGAAGAGATTGTATTATCGTTCCGGAATTTCCAGTTTGGTTTTCCTTGGTTTTTGGTCAATGTATTTCAAACCAGTGTGTCTTCAATCATGTAAAGTGTCTTGGCAAAGCAAAATGTAGCAGACGCAGCTTTAACTGAACACCTGATTGCTTTGTTTTGTTTAGCCTTTTTGTTCAGCGGTACTGGGAAACAAACCAAGTGTTCTCAACAGGGCTCCCAATCTGTTTGTAGTGACACGGGTTCTATATAATTGTTTATCATTACATCTAAGGTTGTAGTTTCCATGAAACTGTCTTTTAGTAAAGAATCACTATGTATCTGAAAACTAGAGCTGTATTAACACAGTTGTAAGTAAGCTGGGTTCCTATGTGAATTTACTGTAGCAACATTAAGTGAACTGTCATTTTGGGTCTTTTCATTTCTCTTTTTATGTTTTTGTCATTTCATTTTTTGCTTTGCGATATCTTTACTTTAAACCCCTGCATGTGGTTGACAGGAACATGAACTGTAATTAATAGAGTACTGCTGAGCACAATCCCTGAAGATGTTTTTTTGTTCATTTCGACATGCTTCTTTTGCCCAAATAACGGTGCGGCCCGCCCTCTGCCTCCCCACCTCCCTGCTCAGTGGTTGCATCATGAATTGTATTTAATGCATGCGAGTACATGATGGTGAGTTGCTCATAGGAGAATGTTTAATACCTCAAATTACACAGGTTATGGTCAGGCTGAGGACTTAAACAAACTTTATATATATATCTATATATTTAATACTAACTAGATAGTGATGACTCTTAACACTACATCATGCCACTGTGACAACCCATTGCTGGTGATTTATACTGGAATTGGCTTAGAGTAATATGGGTATGGCAGACAATTTTCTTTTTATATAGCTTCTATTGCCAGTTATACGATGCAAAATGACACTTTGAGGATAGATGGTGTGATAAAGCATGTAAATATGTGGTTCGATTTTCTTGTATGTCTTTCGTTTTTGTTTTCTGGCATGATTTATGTAGCTTTGATACAACCAAATGCATTCTTAAAGACGTTTTCAAGTTCATTTTATGACTTGTGAACTACCATGGGCAGTATAACTGGCTACTGTGCCTTAAACCTAGGATCGAGGGAACATGTCCTCTTCAACATAAATAACTTTACTATAGTCTGTGCAATATATGCCTTAAACTCTAAGTATGTCTTTTCTATGAGCATTTCAGAGAAATAAAGTTCATTTTTTTTGGTAAATGTGCCTTCGAGCATCTTTTCATGTTTTGCAGTACAATAGGAGTCTTGTGAATACAGCCAAGCAGCGTTTTGTCTGTCTCCAAGTTAATATAAATGTTCAAACATTATGATTAGCCTATTGATGTGCAATATCATTTTGCAGTCAGGGGACTATACCTAATACTGATAGATTAGAAATTGTGCCAGCTGAGCCAATCAAGATTTATTTTAAGGATGGGAACAATTTTTATTTCCATAGAAAAGCACAAATTGGCACTGAATTTATAACATGACATCTTTAAACATTACATTTTTCAAAAGGCCCAGTACTGTTGCATTTAATTTGTCAAATGTATCTTGACCTACTGTTCATGGCTGAATCCCTTCTTAATGTAGACATACTTGCCCTTTCAGCAAAACACAATGTGGGGGAATGATGCTTTTAGATGAGTAACCATACAATTGTGAAATGACACTCGAGTGTAACATCTCATCATAATCCTTCAAACTTACCAAAACGTGCATATTCTGCTCCTAAGTTACACCAGCTCCGCCATGGTGTATTGGCTTATGGGTCATCAGCCACATATACATTTTAGCTCGAGTAAAAAAAAAGAATAAGCTTCCCCTGCATTGCTAGTAGTGGCCAAAACCATTTTCGATAACCAATTGGCCTATCGAGTGAGGTGAAGAGCAAGAAGGCATAAGAAGCTGCTATAGACCAGTTGAGATGCAGATATACTGTGATTTACTTCTCATGACCAATATTGACATTGGCAAATTTGAAAGGGGTCTTGTGTTTTAGAACAACCTGGATTCCAAATTTAACTCATTTTTTCTTTGTATCAAATTGACGTGGAACGTTTAGAGTCATTGTCTCTGCTCTACTCGTCATCTTTGTCTTTTGCGCCGTGTTTCAGTATGCGAGTGAACTCTGCGTAGTTGAAGTTGCCCTTTTTGTCGATGGGCGCTTCCCGGAACAGCTCGTCCACATCCTCGTCTGTGAAGCGATCACCCATTGTCGTCAGAAGCTCCCTGAGGTGGTCTTCATGGATCACACCTGAAAGAACAGTTACCGTCCCCCCATTAGTCTCGATGCATATCATGCCCCGCGCAAATCCCAATAACTGCTGCAAGGTCAATATCAACCAATGGATATTTTTCATCCTTTAATGGACCATGCTATGCTTTTGACAATCGTAAAGCCGTCCAAAGTGACAACATTTTGCGAATCAACAATGACTACATACTTTTCATACTCTTTATTCATGCTGGCTACATTAGTGCCATGACAAACCGATTTAAACTGTATTGGGTGTTTCTATGGCCTCACCAGATCCCTCCTCGTCAAAGCATGCAAAGGCATTGCGTATGACGTCCTCTGGGTCTGTGCCGTTGAGTCTCTCTCCAAACATGGTGAGGAACATGGTGAAGTTGATGGGTCCCGGAGCCTCGCTCATCATTCCCTCCAGGTACTCATCCGACGGGTTTTTACCTGAGAAGGAGAAGCAGCATGAGATACCAGCTCAAAATTGTTCTGTTCTGGTGGCGGTTCTACCACTAGCTTCTTTGCTACAAGTGAGTGGCACAATGCCATATAACTCTAATCCCACCGCCTTCTTCCCAACCCAGACAAGGTCAGGGGTATGGGATTGGTCGTTGAGTGAGGAGGAGGACACATACCAAGAGAGGCCAGCATGTCGTGGAGATCCTCCTTGTCGATGAAGCCGTCCCGATTCTGGTCGATCATGTTGAAGGCCTCCTTGAACTCCTGGATCTGGGACTGGTCGAACATGGCGAACACGTTGGAGGTGGCCCTCTGGGGGCGTTTCTTGGTGGTCTTGCTCTTGGTACGCTTGCTGGACATGTTGGCGGCTGGAGGAGTGCCTGCGGATGGACCAAAGTAGGTACGGTCTCTTATGCACTGCACGTAAATAGTCTGCTTAGAATTAATAGAATCCTGCACAGTTTCATATTTTATTGGAGGGTTCGCTCACAATTGCTTTCCCCCTCAGCGGTTGTATTGCTTATATAGACTGTGAAAATGTCAGTAGAGGCAGGCAGGATTAAACCTGTCAGTTCCGTTTATTTTTATGCAAGGATGACATGTTAGTGTGTCAGCCTCTGCGTGTGTGTGTGTGTGTGTGTGTGGGCGTGCTCAGTGATATCGTCATGTCTGATGCACGGTATCAGCTGTCTGGTTTGTTTAGAAAGGAGCAGGTGAGATGCCGGATGACTCTCCTAGAAACACCTCAGACCTCAGAAAGCAAAGGTGAGAGGTGACATCATGAAGAAAGAGGCACCGACATGTTCAAATGTTGTTAACCACTGAAGGGTTACTGATGTTTTTCAATGTTAAATGTACATTGCAATCCTCTATGTGTGCTCATTTAAGGGGAAATGGAACGGATAGGTGTGCATTGCATTTCCTACTCTACATGCGGTCTGACTCACTGCAGAATAATCTGTTTGATTAACACTTCACAGGAAATGATATCAAGGCAGTTTTAAAGTCCATTTTTATATTGTTCAGTCACACAAAACAGTTTCCCGTCTAAGTAGACAGTCGTATGATAGCTGTATGAAATTCTCATTAATATAACATGCTTGGTACTGTAGCAAAGAACGGTATCAGTGGTTCTATTGTACTTGCAAAAGGCCATAACCTTATCGCAGTACATACAATCCTGCTCGATAAGTAAGAAAATACTTCATAAATGACAAGATAACAGCTGATAATATACTACTTTACATAGAAAGTATAACATCACATTGAATTACACTACCTATGTCTGAATAGGTAGTTAAGTAAGTACTTTAGGTGGGATATTCTAGACAGAGTCATGACAGTGCACTTGAAAAGTTCAATAGTCCCTAAGTTCAATAGTTAGATCTATGTTTTTCAACTCCATTTGATTATTTATTATTTCACTGCATCCTGCTCCTCCTTTCCTTTTGAAGGATTTGAAAGGTTTCTGAGCTGCTGGCCAAATTCCCACCCATTTTCCTAGATGCTATGAACCCCAGCGAAAGCACTCAACTTCCTTTTACGCTGATTTCAGGAACAGTGGAATGTTTGATTAATTTTATTTTCTCTCGGCCACCCTGTTGGTTAAAGCCACTAATGAGCCATTAAGCTGACCATGCTGAGGCTCGGTTGAATGCTGGCAAATGAGTTTTTTAAGTGGTATTGTGGATAAAGTGACTAAAGTAAACATTCTGTGCAGTCAATGTATTGGAATTTGGGATTGTCGCCCTTATCTGTCGCTGTTCTCCAGAGAGAGAAGATTGCAGTCTGCTCAGAAGGGCTGATTAGTAAATATATCAACAACATATGGGATCAGTAGGTTTACCTGAACATGTACAGCATGTGTAACACTCTGTGAAAAGGTTCACTCAGAACTTTATTCTATTATTTCACAACTTCGACTATTAAGGTGTAAGAAACAATACCAACTCATGGAGTAATTGGATCACTCTCTTACTTATATTTAAATTCATATTGAAATACCGGCTTAGCTGAACAACCTTTTGATCTCACTAATGCAATCATATTTTGACTTGCGTGCCATAGTGATGGCTTGTATTGAGATGTGCATTTCCCTCGCTATCTTCCTTGGTGAAACAGTCCCACAGTTAAAACACACGTATGACACACTCCATGATATCATCAGGCAGTCAATCTCCACCCTAACCTACGACAAGAGGTCACTAGTGCTAACAGGGAGTTGTGACTCAGGGGCCAAGAGTCAGGAATTCTAGATGCAAACAAAGCCAAGCTGCATGCAGCCCTCTCACCATCTATAAATATAGTATCCTGACAGCTGCTCTGTGTGTGTCCCTGTCTCTAAGTAGTATGTGTCTGGGTCAGTGAACTAGACAAAATAGAGAGAGAGAGGGAAATCTAAATGGGCCAGGGGTGTTGTGAAATTCCTTTGTAAAATTCCCCATAATAATGACTCTAAATCCTTAATTAACACATGCACAGACAGACAGACAGACAGACAGACAGACACACACACACAGGTTTAGGATGAACTCCATCCTCATCAAGAGATGATCAAATACATATCCGCTCAACCCTCTCAGACTTAGGTCCTCTCATTAGTTCTCTGTAACTTCAAATCTCCTTCAGGACCATCTCTATTCTGACAGTTAACCACAACCACTGTACCACTACAACCAGATATTCAGTATACCATAAACTGCCTTGACCCTGTTGTTGATTTTCACAATAAAATCACAATATAAAGACAACAAAGAGGTAGAAGTGGAGATCTGTCTCACCTTGACTTCAGGAAATGATTTATTGGAGTCTGTCAACCCCCTTCAGTCTCAGTCTGACACAGCGGTGGTAAGGGAAGCAGGCAGAGCTCCTGAAAAGTTTGTTTAAAGCATCGCACTCCTTGTCTGCCCCTCCCCCTTCGGCACCAGCCAATGGCATGGCCAGGCCGTCCCAAACAGAGGCGTCCCAGTTCGGGCCATTTCTCCATACATGGGAAAAGAATGCACAAGCTCCAGCTTGCTAATGCAACAAGCTCGGCAGAGGATGTTTGGGAACATGGTTGAAATGACAGGAACTACGATACGGCTGCCTTATTTAGAAGGAGAAAAAAAACGAGACTGCCTGTGGTGGAGGGGTATCTGGAAAGACTGCAGGGAGTGAGGAGAATGGTGGAGCTTTACGAACCATAGACTCTATTGTTTGTTAAGTCCAAGCCCTGCAGGTCTCCTTAAATAGGCAGGCCACCGCTGAACCCCAGACCAACAGGGAATGGTTTCTGTCATGTCAGGGTTGGAACATCTGTTTGGGTTACTCTAGCTTTCCCCCAACATGCATCTAAAGTATCTGGTGGACTCATGTGTGCTTGTATGCTATTGAGTCTACCTAGTGTTGTTTCAAACATTTAGCATGGTAGGGCCTACCCTAGAATAACTGTTTTAGGTTTGCCTTGAGAATTGTGTTTTTAGGGTACCTCATCGTGTTTTTTTCCTGTTATGTGCCTAAAGTCATCCATATGTTTGTGGTTGTTGCTGTTTTCTATGTAAGTCGTTAATCTACTCAATATAGCACTGGTTTTATTGTGCTGCAGTTGGTTTGTTATTGGTATTAGACACATTTAACTAGCATTACCCTTAATTTTTGTTTAAACAAGATAAAAAAAAACTCAGATGTTTTTGGTTTTCAATTATATTTTTTAATGATATATTAAAGATAGTAACAGATAATGGAAAATAGATAGACAAATACAATAGGTTTATGCATAAAGGTTCACAATTTAAATGTAAGAACATGAAATTATAGCTGAGACATCAAACACTGCTAATTAAAAATGAAATACAATATGACAGTGATAACAGAAGTCAGAAACGTGTATAATGCTATTGTTGCATTTACTTCAACAAACTGGTTAAAGAATGCTGTGTTGAACACTTCTATACGATACTCTTCTTGTATCGGAGCCTTGCATATGTGCGCCCTCTGCTGGTCAATACCAAGTGTTGTGTTCTGTTGGTAGGCTACTGCTGGGAAAGTAGGTTACTGCAGAAAAGTAGGCTTAGCATAAATATTGCCGTTTATATCATGCTAAGCTAAGGTAATCGGTTCTAGGATAAAGTAATTTCCATATGCATTTCTATGGTCAGGAATGTATTTGTTGCTTTTTTTAAGCCCAGTACATCGTGTGATTTCAAATAGCTGTGTTATTGGTTACGTGGTTATGTAGAACAAATAATGGAATGACATCGCGTTTTTGCACTATTGTGCACATAATGCAACAATGTTTTCAAGATAGAATGTACAATTATATAATTGCATTAACCGGATGCGTGCTTATAGGTGTAGACGGTGACGTTCTAGTTTTGAAGTTGTGTTATGCATGACAGCACGTTTTGATGGCAAAATAAACACAAGAGGCGGGATAATGTCATTTTCTGTCTGATGGTTGGCTTTTCCAATGATTGACGGAATCCCTTTTTCGTTATCATGTCGGTTGAGAGAGGATCCTGAATTGTAGCGTTACCGTAACGACATTTCCGGTCTCTTAATTTCTATGAGCTGTCTACGCCAGTTAACAAGTCCACGGAGCTAGAAGAATACGATAAATGAGAAAAGCAACAACGACATGGAATCTTAGTGTTCAATATGTAGTTTTGAAGAATAATTTGACATAGCAATATCCGAAACATGTAACGGAAACGGATAATCCTCTATCAAAAGTCCCGCCCTCTCTCTGGCCTCTCACCGCCATGCACCTGAAAGTCCCGCCATCTCTCTCTATCGCCAATAACGCTAATCTGGAGTATCTCGATCCAGGCGTTCCATCGTGAGAGGAGCACGCCTGGGAAGTAGGTTATTGGTCCTCCCAGTAAACGCACACATACAAGGAAGCTTCCTAGATTCAGGTTAATCTTCTCTACATCTCAAAGGGTGCATAAAAGGTAAGAAAGTTAAAATATATATTATTGTTGAAATCAGTAACAGTTAGCCTACACTACAAATAAACAAGTGTGAGACCCTATGTTTTCTTGTATCTGGAAGGTAAACGTGTACAACATTTCGTGGCGTTCTTTAGACGGGAACTCAAAGTAATGTTTTCAAATGTGTTCATTCTTTCAAAACGGGCTGAAAGTATTTTCCACATTAACTCTTCTTTAGTTTTCAAATCGACCAATGTTCGTCCCGCGGCCGATTGGGTTTGCACTCCATACAGTATTTCCAAAACAAGACAGTTCGCTGTCAAAAGACAAAAGGCCTATTGCTTTGAAGTCAAACATTGTATTTCTGGAATATCGTCTGAAGTCATGGAAACAAATCGGTTTAACTTGAGCCAACCCCCCCAAACAATCCAAATGGGAACTTGATGCCTGATTTGTTATGGATACAAATCCTTTATCCCAACGCTGCATTATGAAACTCGTTCAAATGTTTACACCATAATGCACACTGTTGCCACTGTTTGACAAAAACAACAATGATGAGTTTAGCCAATCACCATATGTATTCATCATCATAACAATACAAAAGTGAGTAAATAATCAAGTTAAAATACAATTTATAAATAAATTAAGCAGTGTCACGGGTTAGGGATGTGTTACTTACCTTCTACTGTTGTGTTTGCCCGCAGGCAGCATTGGCACGTATGTAGGCTCATTACAAATATCTATTTGCGTCAGTTTTCCTAATGGTGACAGGACTGAGCTTGTACCCATCGAGATTGCCTATAGTTTCCGAAGAGACCCTGCATCCCAGAGCACTGGGGGTCGAGCCCAGAATGTGTCTGTGGATCAGCTATTCACTGTGTTCATGCGGGTGCGCGTTTGTTCCAAGCCGATGTGAATAGAATGGCCGACCCTTTCAGAAACTGCTGCTCTGGCTGTCATGTGCAGTGTGATTTTGGACGTGTGAATTAGTAATGTGAGGACTGGTGTGTTAATGGAGTGCAGGTTGGTGGGAAGTATAAGGGATAAAGGTAATCTTAATATGTAAGCGATAGACTCGTTGATTTGTATATATTTCCTACCATCTTGTTATGGACTGGACTATTCTGTCCACATTGATGATCACTAATCAAATGGAAAGAATAGTTAGCCAACCTCACAGGAGTCTGACATTTTAAAGTACCAAAAAAAAAACAGTAATGTCCTGTAGCAAAATGTAAACTTTTATCTCAGCGGAGAGTGAAAGATGGGGGTATGGTAGACCAAATCTGTGTCACAAAGGATTCTGGGGGATGAAGGCTATCTTATGGCCGAAAGTGGCTCAAGGGGTCAAGGCCTGGTTGGGCAGAGACACCTGCATACTTCGCTTTGGGTAAGACACACTGGTGATGTGAGATATTTGATTGTTTGATCTTTGACTTTTGTGTTGTGTGGCTGTTTTAGGTCTTGCTTCCAATTCTCAGTGTATAATATGTTTAATAGTTACTAATAACTGTTCCGCTATTGTGTACAACCAATGTGCAAACTTTTCAATCGCAAGGACGTCACAAACATGACGGTTTAACTATTGGGATGATTACAAAATAGTTTCATAATAAATACTCAAAAATACTTCATAATAAATACTTAAAATTGTGGACATCGATGTCCACAATTTTAAGTCTATAAATACATATAATTTCTATAGTTTGTGAATATCTTCACAAAGTGCAAACATGTCTTGGTGATGATGTCATCAAGCACACTACACCAATGTGTGATACTATCGACCACTAGGAAAAGTCTTGACCCCAGGATGCTATTTGTTGGACATGCTGATTCCTGTTTATAATAAACAAGCATGACCTGTCCTGTTAATATCCACTTAGATTTGAAGCATTTCTGTTTTCTTTTTTCTCCAACAGGTCTAGCATTTGAACTATTGCTAGGCCAGCAATCCAGTTTACTATAGTGAGGTGTTTGCTATTTAATCTTTTCTAAAATGTGGACCTTCAACCCTATGTGGCATTAAATGACAAAGACCAGCCAAAGGAAATTGCACCACATTGATCTTGCAATGATGATATTGCAGCAGTCCCATGACTCACTCATTTGTTTCGCACAGTATACCTTTCGTCCACATTCTCACGAGACCTCAATCCAAAGGTCAGGTTTAACATCTGTCAAAACTTATCTTAGTTTAGATTCACTGTATGAGTACATCAGAGAGAGCAATGAGACCTGAGGAAATTGACCAGGAGAACTTCTAAAATACTGGAACAAGACTTATACAATACTGGACCAGGACTTTTAAAATACTGATCCAGGAAATAAACAAAAATACTTTTTTATCAATATAGTCTCTGCTTCTAGGTAAGACAGAATCATCATATAGAAGATACTTTTCTGAAGACATTAAAGATTGAATTCCGACCAGTATGATGTTGGCAATGGGCATGAATTAGACTAGGCCTGACCTAACTGTTATGCATCTGTTGTTAACCCAAGTCTCAGACCATGAACCTGGTGGGCCAGCTGGCGGAGACGGTGTTCGTGACGGTGAAGGAGCTCTACCGAGGCCTTAACCCCGCCACGTTGACCGGGGGCATCGATGTCATCGTCGTGCGCCAACCTGATGGGTCGTACCAGTGCTCCCCTTTTCACGTGCGCTTCGGCAAACTGGGCGTGCTGCGCTCGAAGGAGAAAGTGGTAGGTCCCTCTCTCTGCTTGGCCTCTTAGCTCACTGTGATACATTTAATGTCCACAGAAGGTAGCATAGTTTACAGGCTACTAGGGTGTTCAACCTCCATCTGCACGGTACTTTTTTTGATCCCAAATGTCCACAGCCTACGTAGTATCCTTGAGCAAGATACCTAACCCCTATCTGCTCCTTAATGACCTGTTTCGAATGCAATTTAAGTATTTTGGATGAACGTGTGTGTGTCCTACATGTCTAAATAGTAAATTAGTCCCAGATTTCTTCCACTGACTACGTCATCTCTCGATGCTGTTGGGTGTGGTCAGGTGGACATCGAGATCAATGGAGAGCCAGTCAACCTTCACATGAAACTAGGGGACAACGGAGAAGCATTCTTCGTGGAGGAAAATGAGGATTTGGAGGTAGGCTGATACAAAAATGACCCCATACTTAAAACGTTTTCCCAAACAATTGTATCAATACATTTACCCCCATCACTTGTGTATCAGTCCATAGTGCCAGCTCACCTTTGCACCTCCCCGATCCTCATGGAACCCCCTGAGGAAGTGGGGGAGGAGCATGGCGAGGTTGCCCCCTTTGGCGGTGGGGCGCTGCCAACCCGCAGGAAGAAGAGGCGTCGGAAACGCATTCGCTCCGGCTCCCACCTGAGAGAGGATGGCTGCTCCTCCTCGGACGAGAGGGAGAGGGAGCATAACGAGCAGGAGAGCCCTGCTAAGGAGCAGTATGTCAGTTCACTGCAAGCCAGGTCAGTCATTAAGGCTAGAAGAAAATCATTTTGAGTGGTTATGGACAAATGTATCTTTTATACAAAGACAAATATGCTAATATGACACATCTAAAAAAGAAGATGCATGTTCGTTACAATGCGTAAAATATTGGAAGTATCTAGTCGGAAACATTGAGACATTTGAACAATAAAATACAACCTCATGTTTGGATAAGCACCTATCAGACATTGACATTAATTGAAGCAAACTCTGTACCAGTTCTTCAGTACAGTGATTTAAAGGCTATATAAAATGTGCTATGTATGCTTTTTCTTTATGAATTGACAATAAACTCGAGCCAGTGATGTTGACCGATCACTTCAAATGAATGTTTGTCTCGTGTGTCTTCCAGTAAGTCCATCTATTTCTCAATATGCGAGGAGCCCGGATCCACAATGGTCCGAGAGGTTCACCCCCACTCAGAAGGAGAGTGTTCCCCCACTGAATGGTGAGCATGGTTTTCCTGTCTGCAATGTTGTAGCTCTTGCTGTTACACTTGCGAACCAGAGGGCAAGAATTTGAATTTAGATTCATCGTGATCAACGGTTGAGGATTTTTGTGTTGGAAAACTGGTACTGGTTTTCCTAGTCCTTTTATGTATAAACAAAAAAAATCATTTATTTTATTAGCAGCTTTTTTAGCATCTTCTCTCCCTGATATAGTGTGTCTTTTTCCTTCTCTCTGTTGCTGTCTTTGTTTCTCTCCTCTCCTCTCCCAACAGTGTGCTTTACAGTCGCTCGTCCTCTCCTAAGAGTGACTCTGAGCTTGTGGTGAAACCCCATGAGTCTTCTGGCCCTCAGATGCAGTGGAACTGGGGTGGTTTCCCCAAGGTACGGCATCCACAATATCCGTCAACAGAAACAGAAAATCTGATTGTCATAATGAACAGTACCACATTTTTAATGACTACATTTCCCCCCCGGTCTCTCATAGGTCTGTCAGTCAGAGAGGTCCCCTGCGGAGTCGCAGCGCATTTCCAGTTTAGAATCCTCCCGTTTCCGCACAATCGAGAGGCAGGATTCATTCGACGACGATGACTTCCAAACCACTATTCGCTGTAGGCGGGTTGGCGGTGTGACTGTGGTGAGGCCGCTACCCAGGACCATGTCCCTAGACCTGGATCTCTTTTCCTCACGGCCGTCCACGCCAACACTGGAGATAACCCACTCAACCCCTAATGGACTGCATGACACTCCAGCCTCGTTAGCCACGGTTAGCATGGACACGCCTGTTGAACAACTCAGTAACAACTCACTAACCCAGATGGACAGCTGTGATGCAGAGAAGACGCTGGCGGAGGGATGCCCGTCCGATCCAGAGCAAGAGGACCAAAGAACCTCCCCGGTTAAGTCAACGGACCCTTCTGAATTTGCCCGGCCTGAAAACAGCGAGATCACTCTGATTGATAGCATTGGCTCTGTAAGCCAGAACTGTACAGATACAAAAGCCTTTACTGCCATCACGGACACGCTAGCCAAAGACGAAATGATGAACACATCCACTGGCAGGTCTATATCTGTCACGGCCCAAAACAGTACAGACATTTTAGAACAGCACAGCTCCCTGGATGAGCCCAGTGAAATGGGTGCCATGAATGCTATTTCTGGCGGCAATGGCGACTGTACGGAGGGAAATGAGGAGGGTGGGTCAACGTTGACCGACAGGGAGGCAGAAGGCCTCCTCCTGACAAATCAAACAGCAGACATTCCTCAAGATTCCACCAAAGCAGAGAAACAGGACAGGAAAAAAGGTGAAACACTGTTCCAGTGTAATGCGTCAACCGGCGTATTTAAGGCAATAGTACCAGGATTTAGATAACAATCAAACATACTAACCATTAGCTTAAGACAATGTCTGATTTGGGCATCCCTGTTGGATTTCTCCACAGGTAAACGCAGTCAACACTTGGGACCAACGGGCATCTACCTGGATGATCTGACCAAGCTGCAGCCTGAAGTAGCTGCACTCTACTTCCCCAAAAGGTACGTATTTAGGTTTGCAAAGACTACATTAATATGAGGGGCTTTGGAGGGATTCAAGTTACAAAGATCGAAAGGATCTCCTGAGATATTTGCATATTATCTAAAGCGGTTTATCCAATGGACTTTGGAGTTTGGCAAGTAGTAAAATTTGCATGACTCACTCTAAAATTGCTTATTAGCATCCTGTTATATGGCCGACATTTAGAAAAATTAACCACATTTTTGTGTCATGAATAAAGTTGAATAATTTAAGTCTGCTCTTCTCCCAGCGACGCAGAGGCAATGTCCCGCCCTGGGGCCGACCAGGGGTCCAACTCGGGGACCCAGTCGCCCCACTCGGTGGGCAGCGGGGCCATGGACAGCGGCAACGAGTACCTGTCAGACTCCACCACAGATCCCATGGACGTCAGCATGTCCCTCTGTGGCTGCGTGGGAGACACTAGCCAAATCAGCCAAGGTGTGTAGCAGACATGAAGGTTATGTGTGTGATTCATATAGGATCGGTGTGAGGTTCAATACTTTTTGTGTTGTGTTTTGCTTCCTTGTGTCTTCCTTGTGTCCCATCTGTACAGAAAAGTTTAAAGAGCATATTGTGAACTACAAGGATTTCTTCAAAAACCCAGGGATCATTGAGGATCCCAACCTGGTTATCTGCATCAACTCCCAGTAAGATGCAGCCATTAAAGAACAACATATTAAATATATATTTTCAGCCGATAACGATAACCGATTTATACCTGCTTCTCATGCCCATTACCGATAAGATAACCGATAAGTTAATAACTTGTAGTTTATGACCAACCAACCAATCAACCACCACTCATTATTGTAAACCCAGCTCTGCAATAGTGAAAAGCAGGTCAACAACTGCATGGCCAGTTGAGCTCCAGTGTGGTTGTTACACACACATTAAATGGGCACGACCACAGCATGCAGCGCTTGTCAACCCCTATGGTTAAGCCAATGGAAGCAATATTGGCTTCCAATTATCGGCTCTATTTATCGGCTAGAATTTAATTATTGGAAGAATACATAATAATTATCGGACAATAATTTATCATGCATCCCTTATAAAATTCTGTGTCATTGTTTTAGTTTCTTCCAAATCAATCCATTGCTTCTTCACACTGATGTTTTGCTCTATTTTCCAGGTACTATAACTGGGCTGTAGCAGCTCCAATGATATTGTCAAAGCAAGCCTTCCAGAAGAATCTTCCAAAGGTATACCATATATTTAGTCCGCAATATAATGTCCTCCAGCTTGTAAAAGCCACAGACTCAATTCAAGATATGAGTACTTAGTTGATTAGTTACTAATTACAAAATACACATTATTATTATTACCAACCCTTAGGTTGGTATTCAAATCTCAATTCAGTATTCGATTGCTTCAGTTTTATTTTTTTAAATGTCTATGCATATTTGCAATCCACAAGTTTAAGGTTCGGTTTGTCCGAATAGCACAGGGATAAACATATATATGTAAGGGCGCGAGACATTCATCAATCCGAGAATGCTTCACGTCAACGCTTCAGTAGAGTTTACGGTATCAGCACTTTGGTTTGTTCTGAGGTTCTACCCAGGATTTGGTTTTCCATGGTGGCGCTACCACAACTCAGTTGCGTCCATAGAAATAAGATGTTGCGGCAGGCGGGGGGGGGTAACTGT
>OMKX01058474.1:7411-24123 GCA_900302425.1 Brosme brosme
ATCAATTTAATGCAGCTTTTAATATTTTTTAGTAACATTTGGGATGGGCTGCTGTAATTTATTTATGTTTAATGAACAAGTTGATTTAATTATTGTTCTGAGATATTTATGAAGATAAAATGTTGATTGGTTTTTTATATAAATATTATATTGTATTTATATTATATTGTATGTATATGTACCTTATTTATTTGCTCAAAGTTCCACTGTTGAACATAATAACAAAGTAAGCAATGATTCACCCCAAACCCGCTCAGGGAACCGGCAGGGTCCAGATGGACAATCTGGTGATGGAAACTGAAATAAAAGTTTAGTCTTCCCGAGTGTTTTAAACGCACGCCAAGGTATTGGCTCCAGGGTCACACCATCAATCCTTATTCCTTCATTAAATGATGCTTTCAGTGTGGGTTTGGTGTAAGATCATGAGTGGAAAGTGCATTTGGAGAGCTGATGTTATGACAGATTGAGTGTTCCTAAAATACATTGACTTTATGAATATTTGCATTTATCAGAATCTGAAAAGCAAACATGTTTAAGATACGCAAAACGAGGGAAGAGGAGCCCACCGCTCCGGGGCAGGGTGAGTTAAATACCAAATCTTTCAACTGTTGGTTCATGTAAATATGAATACATACGAATTAGTCATACATGATTTAAAAGTCATTGATATATATATTTATTTAATTTATTTGCAAAACATTGCAATTAAGTCTCACTAATATCTTTTCACATGTGGTGATAACACACAGATGTACATCTTTCTAATGATAGATTATGGTCAATTATTGATTCTTACTGGTTCTTACTCTTACTTACTGATGGATTTCCAACAGTGAGGATTAAAAAGAAATCCACGGTTCCCGGGGTGATGATCACCCAGTTTGTCGAGGAAGTGCCCGAGAGGATGTCCACCCCGGACTTTACCCGCAAACCCATTGCCCTGACCATCCAAGAAGGTATGGTACCGGCCTCGCTGATCATCTGCACTCTGGTACTTCAATCAGCGTACATCTGCACATCCGGTTCTTAGCTCTGTGGTGTTTCTTAGCTCCTACTATCTTACGGTTTTTACTGTGTCTGTTATGTTGTGCTTTCGGCAAAGCAAAAAAGCAAGCATTTAATAACAGACAATTTAAAAGGTGCAATATATAGAATGTTGAATATTTATTATCATTATTATTATTGAATATCTAAGTAGCAAAACCGGTCTGGCGATTAATATGGATGTTGATTTTGTTTTTTGTTTTTTAGGGAAATTGGCTATATTCAAAGCGATTATTATTGGAAATCCAACACCTACTGTATCATGGATCAGGAACAATGGCGAAGTAACCGATCCAGAAATGTACAATATCACTTTTGATTCACATTCGGGGGAACACCAGCTGCAGGTGAGCAGGTTTGTCCAGTAATGACCACCCTCTGGCGGTCTCGAAACAGCTCTTTTAAACTCTTTATCGGCAGCCATAGCGGTGGCTCAAATTAAGATTTTCCTACTTTCTGTCTCAAATGAAAAATGTTATTGAGAGAGAAAGATTAAAATAAATGTCCTGGTTGAATGAGCTGTTGCTTAAACCAATTCAACCAATTCAACCAATTGGTAGTTGATAGACACAGTGCAATGTTGAAAGTAAGAGATGTACAGTACATTTTAAATAAATACTGCATTTAATTGATCCCTGCAGCCCGGATAGTAATCATCATCATTTGGGTCCATTTAAGTAGATACCGGACGTATCAGGGGAACACTCAGACACCTACAAATGCATGGCCACAAACGAATATGGGAAAGCTGTTGTCACCGCTACCCTCAATGTCATTGAAGGTGAGAAGTTTCAACATCATGTCTAGGCAGTGTGTCTTCTGTATGAAGAGCTTTTGCTCCTCATTCTCATATAATAATTGGTTTATTCTGTTTATTCTCCTATTAGTTGGGTACAAGAAGACTAAAGCCTTGCAACAATCCAGGACAGGTACACAGTCCTAAAGTACATTTAGTTTGTAATCATAAACAGTTAATTGTATGATTTTATAACCACACTATTGATTTTGTTGTAGCTGTTCGGGAAATGCCAGAAGATTTCAAAAAAAATTTGAAAACCAGGTTAGTGATGACCTGGTTGTACCACTACCATGAGGAGGGGCAAAGCCATCCATGGAATTCTTATTAGGCGTTTCTTTTGATAGGGTTGATGTAGAGCCAAAAGAGGAGAAGAAAGAGATTGATGAGAAGTTCTGGGAGCTGCTGATGAGTGCTGACAAGAAGGACTATGAGAGCATCTGCTTCCAGTACGGAGTGACAGACTTCCGTAGGATGTTGAAGAAGCTGAGCGAGAAGAAGATTGAACGCCAGGAACAGCAATCTATGGTTTGTGGCTTTTATGATTCATTTGGACCAGTGGTTCTGTGACCCCATTTTTATATCTGAAAATCATTTGACCCCATCTACATCCCCAAACATCTCATTCACTATATCGACAACAGCTGCAGTTAATATCAACGTCTCAGTAATCATATGCACATCACATCATACATACCAGATGTTTGGATCCAAAGGATATGATGGTTTATTTATTGACGATATATGCATCATCAAATATCTACAGCCTGAGTCAGACACAGCAGAGATAAAATGAGAAACACAAATTATGAGTTCAAATATGCTATGTGTGCCAAAGCATTTCATTATGGTTTGCATTTGTTCATGACAGGTGGTTGAAAGACTATGCAACCTCAAGCCCATTGAGATGAAAGACGACGGAGGAGCAGAGTTTGAAATTGAAATGTCCCTGAAAGACCCAGCCCATAAAATATTCCTGTTCAAGGTGAGGAACTACTCGCTGTCGTGATCAATGCATTATATTATGTACACGGTGCCATGAAACTGCACTCACTCATCAATCCTTTCCTATTATTGATTATGATCATGATGATGATTTATGAATGATGGTGATTGTGATAATAAAAAATTAAGAATGATCATAAAAAATCTACTTTTTGCACAGGACGGAGTCATGATCCCATTTAATGATGAAACAGAAATCAAACACGGATTGAAGCAAGTAGGAAAGAAGTTTGTGTTCAGCATCAACGGTGTTGATCCTGAAGACGCTGGCATGTACCAAGTTGAAGTGAACGGCGTCAAGATCTTCTCAACGGACCTCAAAAGTAAGACCCTCACTTGAATGGTCCATTATGGTTTCCACCTTCACATTGCAGCATATGCTAAATACAACTAACCAGTGCTGTTCTCCTCCCCCGGTAGTGCCCAATGTGGACTTCTTGGTGAAGATACAAGAGGTCACTGCGGTGGAGAGGGAGGATGCGGTCTTCGCGTGCGTTGTCTCACAACCCATGGCAAATATTAAATGGACAGGGAAGAACGCCCCTCTGGAACATGGAGAAAAATACGACATCTCCGTATCGGAGGACTTGCTGATCCACACACTGGTGGTGAAGGACTGCAAGCAGCTGGACAAGGGCATCTACGCTGCCGCGGCTGGCATGGCCTCCTGCTGTGCCTGGCTCATTGTTGAAGGTAACCCTTGCTGCCCGTGCATTCTGTCTGGAGGCACAAAATACGGGGCAGGATTACGCGGTGGCTCAGAGAGTTCGACTCCCAACCGAAAGGCACTGGGTTTCGATCCCTAATATTGACAACCCCTACCTGTAGGCATTCTAGAACCAAGCTCCTCGGTTAACCCCTTCATGCTCCTTTATGGAATGTCTTTGTTTTGCTTGGGATAAAGGGGTCTCCTTAATTGGACCAGAGAAATGACAAAAAGGTAAACACATGCTGTTGATCATGTTCCCAGCGGACACCGACGGGGCGGCCGGGAAGAAGAAGGTCCGCAAGACCACCCGGGCGGGCGGAGGTGGAGCAGACCTGCTGAAGATCGCCCAGGAGCAGCAGGCCATCCTCCAGAAGGAGAGGGAGGAGATGATGGCCAGGGCGACGGCCGCGGCCGAGGCTGCCGCCGCATTAGAGGCGGAGGCGGCGGCGCTGGCTGCGGCGGAGGCGGCTGAGAAGGCCGCCAGACAGGCGGAGGCCCTGGCTGCTAAGAAGGCCGCGGCGCTGGCGGCTAGGAAGGAACGGGAGGCGGCGTCCAAGGCGGCGGGGAAGGCGGAGCCCAAGAAGAAAGTTGCGACTAAGAAGAAAACGGTCAAAAAGGAAGCACCGATAGAGGGAGCTGAGACAACGGTGGACGCGGAAGTGGAAGTGGAAGTGGAAGAGGAAGAGGAAGAGGAAGAGGAAGAAGAGGAAGTGGAGGAGGAAGTGGAGGAGGAAGGAGAGAAGATCACTGAAGAAAAGGTTGTTAAGGAACCGGTGGAAGGAGAAGAAGCTGAAGAGACCCCTGTGGAGGAGAAGAAAAGAGTGAGGAAAGGCCCTCTGGTTCCTGATGTCGTCATTGGTGAGGTGCCGCACAGAAAGATTGAAAGCAATGGAGGAATGAGAGAATGTGAGTGATTGGAAAGTCCAACTGATAACGACGGTGTGTTATCTTTAGACCCAGGCGTGTACTTCACCCAGGGTCTCTCCGATGTGAGCCCCGTGATCGGCACGGAGGCTGAACTGGTCTGCAAGCTGAGTGCGGACTGCGATGGCGTCTGGTACAAAGACGGTGAAGAGGTGAGGAATGGGTGTTGGTAAAGAGATAGAGGTAGGATAGTCTAGTGGAAAGGGTGTTTTACGCCAAGCTCTAGGTTGGTGGGTTTGATCCCAAAGTCGACAGTGTAGCTACAGGCGTCCTTGAGTAAGATGCCTGACCCCGCCTTACCGTTTTCTACACATTAATAATGAGATTATTTATACACATTAATACTCCATGGTAATAGTCAATTAAGTAACTGGAAATAACCCAATCGTATCAGTGAAGTAACTATTAAAGCAACTCGCTGAAAAGATTTAAGAGAGTTTGGAAATTTAAGCATTTGTCTTTTTTTGTGTGATTTCAGTTGACATCAACGGAAGATATCTGCATCAGCAAAGATGGGGTCTTTCACAAACTCTTTTTCAAAAACTGCAAGGAAGAAGATACAGGAAAATACAGATTTGAAGCCGATGGACGTAAAACCGAGGCTACGATAAATGTTGAAGGTAACTATATGTTACTATGTAACAATGTATATAATTATACATGTGTATCTCAAGTGAATAGATAACTATATGGAAACACTACAGCAGCATTCTTGAGGACATGCTGAACATAGGCTGGCATAAAGAGGTATGGTGTCTAGAATCACTCTCATCCCCATCCTACCCTTAACATTATTACATTATACATTATAACGTAACTAACTCAAATAATTCTCTAATTGTTGAATATCCGTAAATCAATCTGATGATTTTACCCTAAGATCCGCCCAGATTCAAGAGCGAGGATCTGGAAGAGTTCTCCAAGCCGTCGGTCATCAAAGTGGGACAGAACGTGGCCTTCGAGATCCCCTTTGTGGGCATGGAGCCCATGAAGATCCAGTGGTTCATCGAAGACGAGGAGGTGCTGGACGACAGCCACATTAAGATTGAGAAGACCTCCACAAACACCCGCCTTGTGCTCACCAAGTGCCAGCGCAAGATCTCCGGGGAAGTGAAGCTTAAGATAAGGAACGAATTTGGAACCATAGAGGCCGTCACCCAGCTTAATATATTAGGTACGGCTTGCAGTCAAAACCAATGATTCAAAGTAAAACAGGTGTAAGGAAAGTCTGTTGAACTACAGTAACAATCAGTGGCACTCTTTATTTACAGATAAACCAACACCACCACTGGGGCCAGTGGATATCATTGAAAGTTCCGCCAGTTGCATTGAGTTTAAATGGAGGCCTCCCAGAGACGCTGGTGGCTCTCCCATCACAGACTATGTTCTGGAGCGCCAGCAGATTGGACGAAACAGTTGGAAGAAACTTGGCAAGATCGGTCCAGAGGCCAAGTACAGAGACATAGACGTGGACCATGGAAGAAAGTATTGCTACCACATAAGGGCTGAAACCGCACAGGGCATCAGTGAAATGATCGAAACGGATGACCTTCAGGCTGGAACCAAAGGTGAGTGTTGGCATGGCACTGTGGAGACATTTGATGAGTCCACTAATCAATAGATATTTATGATGATATTTAATGTTAGGACTTCTGTTGTTCCTTAGCATATCCTGGGGCTCCTTCTGCACCGAAGGTCATCAGTGCATTCAAGGACTGCATCAACTTGGCTTGGACCGCACCATCCAACACTGGAGGGACCAACCTTCTGGGATACAATGTGGAGAAGCGCAAGAACGGGAGCAATCTGTGGGGTCAGGTCAACTCACCCGAGGAGCAGATCAAGGGTAGGCAACCTAGTTCTGTTTCATCCTTACTTAACCGTCATTTGTCCTTTGATTATGCTACCACTACATGTCATGAATACCTCATTCCTGATTGATTGTGTTCGTCTAAATCAGGTCTTCATCATGTGATTCTTCTTATCCCTCAAACAGAGAGAAAGTACGGAGTGAAGGATGTTGTGGAGGGGTTCGAGTATGAGTTCAGAGTTTCAGCCGTCAACATCTCAGGAGCTGGGGAGCCAAGCTCGCCGTCAGAGTTTGTGTTTGCACGAGATCCAAAGAGTACGTTTCACGCCAAACTACCAAAGCATCATCTTCCTGACACTGAGATAACCACAGCCATTATTCATTAAATCCTCACTAAACCAACTTCCACTTTCCAGAGCCACCCGGTCACGTTATTGACCTGAAGGTCACAGACTCCACCTACTCCACCTTGTCACTGGCCTGGATCAAACCCAGAGAAGAAGAAGGGGTGCAGGATGAGGCCAAGGGTTATTTTGTGGAGCTCAGACCAGCGGAAAACCCGGAATGGAGTCGATGCAACTCGAGTGCTATCATTATGGGCTCCTATACCATCATGGGTCTTAAATCCATGGCCATGTACTGGGTGAGAGTACTAGCCACTAATGAGGGAGGAGATGGAGAAGTGCGGGAACTGGACAACTACATTATTGCCATGCCTCCTCCAGGTTAGGTCAACAAAAAAACTTTGCCAATACACAAATACATTTTCGATGACATAACATCCATAATTCACTCAATTGTAATAAATGATATCTAAGACATATCTCACCTGTTTACAGTGAGACCTAAATTCACTGACCACAAAATGAAGAGCTTCAACGTCATAAGAGCTGGGAACACAGCGAGGATTAACGTCAATTTTGAGGTTTGATCAAAACACTGACACAAGCATGACAAACTAAATGCAGAATCTCAGCTTTGAATCCATAAAGTTCCCTACCTGTCCTGTAACCTGGGCTTCAAGAATGAATAACTAAACTGTTGTTCTCCCTGTCTGCGCTCTGCTTTCCTGTAGGCATCTCCGGTGCCTAAAATCATGTGGCTGAAGGACGCGGTACCCGTGTCTAAGCGCGTGACGGTGAGCAACACGGACAACTCGTCCCAGCTGCTCCTCCCGTCGGCCGAGCGCACGGACACGGGCGTCTACACTATCCTGGTCAAGAACATCGTGGGCCAGGAGACCTTCAGCTTTGAGATAAGAGTGACAGGTAGCATTGAGGATCTAACGCAATGGATTTGGATTTTTCCAAAGTTTTTATCCAAAGGGACTTTCAAGTGCTGCATGAGACAAGTAAAACCATGTTAAGATACTACTAGACAGTGTGTAGGAGTGTGAGTAGTTAAAGGAACCAGAACATTGAGATATAGGCTGAACCATACCTGTGTGCATGATTAAAAATAACTGTCCTGGATTGTGGTAACAAAAATTATACCGTGCTTTTAATAGTCTGCACATAATAAAGTTAGAAAGAAAACAGGAAAATAAAATACAATTTCAGGTGTTTTCTATTATTAAGTGAAATGATGTCCATGTATCTATTGTATTAGTAATTAATGCTGCATATACTGTTAATAATGTCTACCTCAGCTGTCTGTAACAGCTACTTCTCATATTGTGTACATAGATATACGATCTGTATTTATTCATATTTGTTAGTTGTTTACATTCTGGACTCCATCCATTTCCCCTCCTCTCCTGTACTGTGTCTGCTGTGACACCAGAATGCAATAAGGCCTCCGCCTCTCTTATCTCTTCTAGACGAACCCAAGCCCCCCGGCCCGGTGGAGCTGGACGAGAACGTGCCGGGGACCGTGACCGTGTCCTGGACGCCCTCTCCGGACGAGAAGAGGGACGACCGGCTGCACTACGTGGTCACCAAGCGAGACTCCACCAAGCGCACCTGGCAGACCGTGGCCGAGCGGCTGTTCAACAACAAGTTCACCGGCATCAACATCATGGCGGGGACGCAGTACCACTACCGCGTCTACGCCAAGAATGACATGGGCCTTTCCAAGCCCTCTGAGTCAGCCACCTGGGAGGTCGGCAAGAGGAAAGGTGTGTTTCAACGTTCCTCACAAGAGGGCGGAGGATCGCCATGGGGATACAGGAGCAGCTCTCTCGCATGCACGCATTGCTTTGCGATGCAATACACACCCAAACCCGTGGAGGGTTACGCTTTTGGATAGAAGTGTTATTCATGTGCTGAACAAAACCTGCTTACTTTGCTACAAAGCAAAGTGAAAGAGAGATCATCTCACATATTTTATATTTAGCTTTTATCTACACTTTATTTTAATTATCTTGCTTAGGTTGCTGAAACCAGAGCACTGGTGGGACGACCTGTTTTTAATTGGTCTTCTATCTCTAAAACGGAACATGCATAGTTGCATCGACCCGATAAAGCGGTTTCTGTGTTGAATCGTTGTGATGTGACCTGAACTGATGTGACCTCCATCTCCCTGACCTCCAGAGAAGTTCAAGCTCAACATGCCCGAGTCCAAGAGCTGCAGCTTTGAGGCCCCTCCGTCCTTCACCGTCCCGCTGAAGATGCACAGCAGCCCGGAGACCTACGAGTGCTACATGAGCTGCGCCGTGACGGGCAACCCCAGGCCCAGCGTCACCTGGTACCGCAACAACATCAGCCTCAACACCAACACCAACTACTACATCACCAACACCTGCGGCGTGTGCTCCATGGTGATCCTGAGGGTGGGCTCCAAGGACAACGGGGAGTACACCATCGCCGCCCAGAACTCGCTGGGCAGGGTGGAGTGCTCCACTAAACTCACCGTGAAAGGTAGGACGAAGCTCTGCACCGACACAGACGCTCTCCTGACTCAGCAGGGCTTCCTGAAGATGTTTTGTACCGTGACCCCTGTAGGAGGACTTTTGGCCCACGCAATGTTTTCATCAGTAAAATAGCAACACATTCTCATTCACATGTCAAAAAGTGACATCTTCAGCAATTCTCTATTTAAAAAAACAGTATTCCCTTTTTCAGTCTTCAAACATAATCGTACCTTGTCTATCCCATGACGCGCCAATGGGTCGCTACCCACAGTTTGAGAACCCCTGCTTAAAGGGTATGTGTGGGGTGCCATGGCAGCTAAGGGGTCCCCTGCAGCTAGAACATGCTCTTCCCGGGTTTCCCTTTTCTCTTGTGTTTCCATTTAAAAAAAAACACGCTAGTTAGGTTCGTTGGAAACTCGTGGAGACTCATTGAGGTTAATTTCACCATGAATAGCTTGGGACTCGTGCCTGATTCATAGTGACTCTGCTCTGGTCTGACATAGGCTTCAGGCCTTCACAATCCAGATTAGGAATGGGCCGTGAAAGAAATGGATGGATGGATTTAACTTGTATATATTTATATATTTTTCTCTGCTCTCCATTTTTCAGATTAAGGAAAAACTGGAGGATCTCACAGGAAATGCTTCGATTTAAATGCATAGGACATAAATAATGCACAATCTTTTGAAGTATGACATTATTTCTGCCCGAAGTGATTCATGTGTTTTACAAATGGTGCAATTTTTATGTATTAGCAGTAGTAAAGATTTTAAGATGAAGGTGAATATTCAAGGGGAGGTAGGTAAATACAATATGTCTGTTTATGTAATATTTATACTGAAATGTTTCTACGTAAAGACGGCATGATGGACAGAAGCCTAGATAAAACCCAACGTGCATATTTTTCCATAATGCAGTGGAAAAATATGCTAACACTTTTCTGAACACTTTTTGACTACGATTAGAAAAGAGAGCAATGGGAGGAATAAGTAGGCCCTTTCCCTTTTTCATTTTGCATTCAGGCCTGTTTCTTGAGCTGTCAGATCTATCAGCAATATGTTGCGGATTTAATAAAAGCATATAGTTTGCTTTTGGAATTGTTGCTCGTTTACTATTTGATAAAATTGTGTTATGACTTCTGCTTTATATTTTATGAATGGTTAGTACATGCAGATATATATAAAAAAAAAACTGCTGAACAAATCAGACAAACAGTGCCACCTTTGGCCAAACACATGCCATTGTAACCAACAAGTTACAAAATATGACACATGACCTCACCTGACAAATAAACATGTTTTATTGGATGTTTAATTTGATTGATTCATGAATATTTTTGGATTGGTTAACTTATAAACATTTGCTTGATCCAACCGTTGAAGCTAATCATAGTCTAATTAAGTACAGCATAATACCCCAGAATGCATACCAATTGTTTTAATTGCATTAGTATTGGTATGGTTTAATATGCAATGGTTATTTATTACTTAATCTATGCAACTGACATTGCATGTTAGGACTTTATGGAGATGCGTCACTCCTGTATCATTGCAGGTTCTGCTTCTCTCCTTACTGTACTGTAAAACACTGGCTTTGTCACTCCCTTTGGCTGCACGGCTTCAAGTTTCCCTTTTACTGCGCGCATGCCGTTGTGTAGAGGTTTCCTTTTCCCTGAGTTAATAATAAAAGTCCTGAATGATGAAAAAAGAAACACATCCAATGCATTGCTGAGTGACTGTAAACATGTGAACATGTGTCATCGGTATTTGGCCATCTTCAGTGTGTGAAGACTCTGACACATGCTAGTGTGACTGGTAGTCGCATAGTCCGCCCATCTTAACATGTGCTTATTTATAAGTTAACAGGCGACACGGATATTCAACACGTGTGAAGCCGCTTGCACGCTTTCTGACACGCAGCTGCTTTTAAATACGGAACGAATCCTTCAGGAAGACAAGTTTGCCCGGATTTGTCCAAAGCATTTTTCTGCGCCCTAGAAAACATGTCTTTCTCTCTGTGCATGTGCGAGTTCAAAAGCGTTGTTTACCACGGTGTTCCTCACAGCGCTGACCCGGCTGAGCTCTGCAATAAAGGCCTCTAAGAACCTCCAGCCTCTCGTATCGTCTTTCCCTGCCTTTGGACTGTCACGAGTGCCTGCGCCTCGCACACCAGCATTTACTGCACATCCTGAAATATCCACAACACACAATCTAGCGTGCCCAAACGGCATAGCAGCACGGTTACTAAGACTACAGCAATAATGTGTCAGGGGTTTGAGTTTCACAGAACCACGACCCCCTGGGGAACTGAAATAAACATCTAACTCTTAGGACACGGCCGTGAAGCTGCTAAATGCCTTTTATCACCTTGTATTATCCTCCCCTTGTGATGTGTCTTAACACATTCACTCAGAAGTTAGGTCGCTGTGTGTTTTTCTACTTTGACATAAAAGTTGCGTCTGAAAAAAGAATCCATTTTAACCGAAAAGAAAACCTTTCAATCCCTTTGGGTTTCATTTTGATTTTATGAAGGTAAATAGTGGAGGGCTTGTTCTGCTCCTACCTGGGATAAGAGAGATCAATGCCCTCATCTCTCACTGCCAGCTCTTTGCTAATGCAGGTTGGCACCTTCGGAATTGTGCTCTCTCCACTAGACTAAACCGTGTTCATATTCCACATTGCGCTCCGAGCTTAACATTGCGTCAGCAAGTTACAAGGTAGGCCTATTAACCGTGCCAGCCGGACAGTAATGCTGATTGACAGCCACTGTGGCCAAGGATTACCGTCTTAATACTGTAGTTAATGAGCTGAGGACATGGGGAAATGCACTGTCCAGACTCATAATGTTCAGATGTTGGGCTTTAAGCAAAGTAATGACTAACCTAGTGACCCTCCAGCACATAATAGAACATATACTGACGTCTGTTCAACAGCTTTCACTTTGACAGATTTACCAGACTGGAATAATGATGAATATAATGACATTCTGATGTTAAACATATGGATGAAATTGATAGGGAAGATATTGGGGTTTTTACGAGAGGGAATGTTGTATTCCACCCTTACATCTCGTCTTATGTAATACATCAAGTATAATGTATTAATAGAAACACAATTCCAAATGATGGGTTAAGATTTGTCACAGCTACCACCATCACATTTATATTATAGTCATAGACATCGAACTCACTGACAGACACTTCCTCCCCCACTGTAATGTTAAATTAACCACCTTGATACAAATCGAACAAAGCTTCTGCCAGTTAACCATGATTTAACCAGTTAACCATGATTTAACCAGTTTAACCAACCTTTAAAAGGAACAATCTTCCAAAGCTCAAAGAGTGATAAGGAGAATGTAGCGTGGCTGTGTTGTTTAGCTCAATTCATAGAGGAACATTCTAGGGCTGAGATCTTCTGGTCGGTTGGTCTAATGGTTGGTCGACCATATTCTCATTGGTCGGACAATCGCTGGTGTTTCTTTCATAAAGAGAAAAGCGTTTGTTAATCCGTTATTTTCGGGGGCTGGTGGGACGTATGCAGAACGATGTAATTGATAGGCTATATTGTGTTAGAAATAATGTTGATTATGTATAAAAAATTATATTTAAATATATTGTACTGAACAAATGTGTTTCTGTTTAAATAATCGTTTGGTTTAATATACTATAAGACGTTTAAGACAGGAAGTCAAAACACCGTGGTTTCACAACTTTGACTAACCCAACTTAACGGAGACGGCTGGTTCTAAATCCTACTGAAAATCTACTCAGCTCCAAACTAACAGACACCGTGGTAGGGAAGCCGTTGGTGTGGCAGAGCTTTTGTAAAAGAAAAAGGAAAAAAAACATCATCTAAAAACGTTGAGCATCAATGCTTTTTTTCAGGTTGTCCGCTTTGGGATGCTCCGTCAACTTTCATTAACGCCTGAAAGGCTTTGAGCGTGAACATATCAGAAGTGGCACCATGGCACGCATCGCGGCGCAGTCCATGAAACACAAAACAAGACCTAGTATTGAATCTTCCAACACGTGTTGTCCTTTTCCTCAACGTGACGCTGCCCGACACGGCACCCCATGGCTTCTCTGGCGTGCGACCCGCGTCTTTCAAATTTCGGTCTAACAAGAGTTTATTTTGTTGGCTACAGCCCGAGAACACTCTAGAACTTTAGTCTGCGCGTGTCGCCACAGGGCCGTGTGACTTCATCAGAACCACCAGGCCGGTTCTATGTCAAGCGAGACAGTGTGTCACAATCCAACGGTGATTCATTGCCATACCCATTCAAAGAAGGAATGTGTCTGGGTATGTCCCTTCAAGGAGGCAAACCCAATCTGTTTCAGATGTGCAAGGAAGCAAAGTATGCTGTCTTGTTTATCTTCAAGCATACTTGATTTTGTTCGAACGAAAAATGTGTCAAGAAATTTTTGTAGCTTGAGCCAAAGACCCACAATGAGCCGCAGTGAATCTGCATTTCTTACCGGCAGTGAGCTGCAGGAGATCCGATTTGAACCATCTGGCAGGGCTCCTCCCCAGAGCCCTCTACAGCTCCCTAACCCGCCCATCTGGGACACGTCCCGAGGGAGCAGCACCAGCCCACCTCTGGAGACCACTTGACCTGACGGGTGGATTCTCAGGTGTCGCGTTTATGGCACAGACTCAAATATCCAGGAAATGATGAACGAACGAAAAGGGTCATTGTTTGGGTTTTTAGGTTGTTCCTCGCTACAAGAAATGTATCATTAAAATGCATCAGGTAACGGCATTAATATGGGGATAAAAATGCCAAAATGACTTATTGTTTAGCTTATTAATCAATGTTTAATTAACGTCCATGACAAGCCCATAATGACGCCAATCTGTCCGAGCTGACAAGAAAAGGGATTTATGTTCTAATTTTCATGGATGTTCCCCATACACGTCATTAAAATGATTGGGGTTGTTATAATTTATTTTGAACCCTTGGTTAGAATAATGAGGTCCACTGCATAGTTTAGCAGTGCTCACTCACACGCTTTGCCCCTCATCCCTTACCTATCCATCTCTTCAAAATGTGGAGATGACAAAGAATACAATAAATTAAGAATGGGACTGCAAATCTAAAGCATTTAATTTGACGTCGAACTATACTTCACCTTTTACGCAATCCCTCAAACACTGTGTGTAACAGATGGAAAGGGCATGCTCGCTGTAGTTCAGTAGCTGAATAATAGTCATGACCACAGTTCATTCATTCTCTGGCGTTGCCCCGTTCTCATTAGGCCTGAAAGCTTATAATGTTGTCCACATAGCACTCCTTAAAAATATGTATTATTCGTCCTTGCAGTTTTCTTAATGTTCAGCCCAAGGATTACATAAACAGTTGCCAACCGAAATAGCCTATAGACACCCAATAAATACATCGTAATTTTAGCTTGTGCCAACGTGTCATTTGCGTGACTTGTCATATATGGCATTCCTTTGTCCTCTGTGTATAGAGTGCAAAGTTAAATATGCCAAATATGTATTTATGATGTATTTATAGTGCTGGCATTCACAACTGTGGGTTGATTTTTATGACATAAAATAATCACGTTATTGAGAGACAGAGTATCCAAGGAACACCAACTCTGTGTCAATTTTCTCTCAAACATTTTGATTATTTCATTATTATTTCAACATTTCAGTCATGACATTTACATGGCTAAATGTGTGAGTCTTAAACTTATTTGAAGCATATTAGTGAAGACATAAGAGCAATACAGCGGACTTGTGAGGCATTTCATTGTCATAGCTTTTAGATGGTGCATGAATTAATAAAGACTTAATGGGTTGGAGTCAAACCTCAACTCTTTTTTTTTTACATCCTTCATTCATTTTGACTGATGACTAATTTGAAAAAAATAGGCCATGTCTTTTATCCCAGTAGTCGCTCACCATCCCCCCTCCCTTGGTCTGAGCAGAACATGACCTCGGTTCCGTGTCTGAGGAACCAGAAAGCAGGTTGTAGAATCCCTGGCATTCCAGTATTTATTAGCTTGTTGAGCAGAGAGGGAGGTGACACTCCTGTACCAAACTGAGCAGCGGCACCACCGCCGCAGCCCCGGAGACGAGTGCTGAGGTAGGTCTGACCCTCTCATCTGTGGTAGCAAGGGGGTTTTCTGTGGTTTCAGCCATCCCTAATTGGAATATAGGCTACTTCTACATCTAGAGATCCATGCGGTTATGACATCCAGTCCAAGGATACCATTGAAAATAGCTAAGTTGTGATTTTTGTTTTTTGTGTCATCATCCTTTTTATTGAACTGCCAGCTCGGTGAAATTTTGCTCTGCTCTTTTTAAAGTTAAGATGTTTGGTCTCACAGATGGTTTTAAAGATTTGGTTAGAGTAGGGGTCAATTTCAACTTCCATCTTTTCAAATATCTTTTTCGTATCAGAAATCAGTATGGTAAAAAAAAAGAAAACAAGTTACAAAATAGTCCACCTTACATGTGATCACATTTTCTGCGGAGGACTCACCCTCTAATCCGTAATCCAATCATTATTGAAATTGAATTGGGATTGACATATTGTACAAGTGTGTCTGTATGTCAATCAGGAACGCAGGATGTCATAACTAGCCATCCTACACAGCGTGTAGTTCCAGCAGCTGCATATAGCAGCGTTCTGCCCCAGCCCATCACTTTTATGATGCTGGGCTGGGTTACCCGGGATACCGTGCGGAGCTATGTGAACTGATCACCTAAGCAACGGGTCAGTAGCATAAGCTCTAGCAGCAGCTGCATGCTGTCGCTAACGCCACATGTTGTAGCTAACACCACATTCTTAAAGCAAACTCCAAGACTTCCCTACATAGACTTCGTTAGCCCAAGTTCATCAGGTCGCTGTCCAAACGATTATTTATTACACATTATAGGCTTATAAAATGTGTTGCAATATATTATCATTCGTATTTTTCATTCTAAAAAAGAACAAGGGATACGAGATACACATGATTTATATTTAAATTAATTGAAAGAAACTAAAGGATTCGTTAATGCAATGATCCATTTTATGCTAACTCACTTATCGTGCCATAACTAACGATGGAAGACTAATTTGACAACAACCACACAAGTGATGAGACGATCACAGATCGATGGGACATGTGACCATCATGTGAACGTCACGTGACAATCCAACATCTTCGATCAACCCTGAACTGTGCTGTGGCACAGTTTGTTTCTCTGCTCTCATGGGAGTGAATTCATTTTTTATACGTTTTCTAACCATTTGTTTTCGGTTGGTTCAGATCTGTTTGTTTCAAAAAGTTTTAAATGTCACGAAAGGTCTCAAAACAAAAACGGAGGCAAATTTATCTGGGGAACTAGGACACTAGGGAGAGCAATGACTAGACGTACACAACACAATGTTTAATGCCTTGTAGGATAGGCCTGTGTGTTTGAAGCTGTCCTGTGAGCTAAGCTCTAGGGGTCAAGATTAAGTGCAGAGGCTAAACAAACCTTGTCAACAACAAATTCCCTCCTCAGACAGATCGTTTGCATCTGGACCCTATTGCCAAATGAGTGGCGAGTGTGTCCCTCCTGGGCACCCTTAT